>CM077152.1:10573109-10694137 GCA_039583875.1 Platanthera guangdongensis
AACTCATCAGGAAGGAAGTGGGGAAGCAGCTACATGCAAGTTTTGTTTCTGAGATCCAGTATGTACGCTGAATCTCCAACGTTGTAATGATGAAGAAATCCGGAGGAGGCTGAAGACTTTGTATTGATTTTTTGATGTTGAATAAAGCTTGTCTGAAGGATTGCTACCACTTGCCTCGAATCGACGCGCTGGTTGATTCAACCATCGGTTTTTCTGTGATGAGTTTCCTTGATACTTTTTTTAATGCATCCCTCTGACTGCTGCGATGTCTCCTTCATCACCAGCGATGACTGCTACATACCAAAGAATGATGAACGCGGTAGCTACATACCAAAGAATGATGGTTCACGTCTTTAAAGAGCAAAAGGGGCGGAACCTGGAAGTATATGTGGATGATCTCTTGGTCAAAAGCAGGAGCATCATGGAACACACCAAGGATCTGGTGGAGGCGACCTTCGCAACCCTCCAAAAGTTCAAGATGAGGCTCAATCCGACGAAATTTGTGTTCGGAGCAGGAAAGGGGAAGTTCTTAGGTCACCTCCTCACTCCGAGGGAGGTGGTGCCTAACCCCGATAAGGTCAAAGCTATTTTGGAGATGGCGCCCCCGAGGAATTCCAATGAAGTTCAGAGGCTAACCGAAAGGCTGGTAGGTCTTATCTGCTTCTTGTTCAAAGCGGGGGAGAAGTGTTCTCCATTATTCAAAACTCTCCGATTCAATCAACACTTCTAGTGGACCAAAGAGTGTGAAGAGACTTTTGAAAAACTTAAGCAGCAGCTTACCCACGCTCCCCTACTCCAAGGCCCTAAAGAAGGTGAAGATCTCCTCCTTTCTCTAGGAGTGAGAGCGGAAGCAGTCAGCCTGGTGCTTGTCAGGAAGACGAAGATGAGGTGTCATATCTTAGAGAAGTTAGTTTTCTCCCTGGTGATTTCAGCACGGAAGCTCCGACCTTATTTTCAAGCTCACTCCATCAAGGTCGTCTCTGATCATCCTCTTTGAAGTATCTTGGATGGAGTAGAGCATTCAACAAGGCTAACAAAGTGGGCAGTAGAGCTCAGCAAATTCGGCATCACTTTCTCGCCAAGGGTGGCAATCAAGGCCCAAGCAGTGGTGGATTTTCTGGCTGACTTCTCAGCCGAGGCACTAGGAGACGAAGGCTCTTCAAGTCCGATTTCCTGGAAGATGTTCATGGACGGAGCCTCGGGCAAGAATTCAGTGGGAGTGGGTGTCGTGCTAGTGAGCCCACAAGGAACTAGGATTGAGCAGACAGTCGAGATCCTCTTCCCTGTCACGAACAATCAGGCGGAGTACGCAGCCATAGTGGTAGGCTTACGTCTCGCCAAGGAGTTGAGAATTCAGGATATGAAGGCCTTCACTGACTCAATGGTGGTCGCGTCACATATCAGTAGAGAGTTCGAAGTGCGCGACCCTATTCTGCAAAGATATTTGGTGAAGGTGAAAGGCTTGATGGGGAGCTTTCAATCTTTTTTCACGATCATGTGTTGCAGGAAGAGAACTCAGAAGTAGACCGCCTAGCCAAGTACGGGTTGAGGGCTGGGGGAACCATGACAGAGTTGTTTCATCCGTCTATCGAAAAGGGGGAGATGATGAAAATCGAACAACGAGCTTCCTGGATGGACTAGTTTAAGGTGTCGAACCTTATGGTACCGTTGGTGGGGGGCATGTTGACATGGTGAATCTGGGTCGTGGGCTTTGTCGGTGATGGTGTAAGGCGATCAATGAGCAGGGCATGAATCTCTTGCACAGTGACATGGAATTTAAACATGGTCGTCTCAATGCGACCCATGCTACCAAGAGGGAGACAGTATTGCGAGAGCTATTTCTTGGAGGAAAGGAGGAGAGCATGCTCTCATCCTACAGTCCTACCAAACAAACAGCAGGAAATGAGAGACCTAACGTACCAAACAAGGAAAAAAGAACCTTCAGGGTGGGATACTGGCATTTGATGTATTGGAGGAAAGGAGGAGAGCATGCTCTCATCCTACAGCCTTGATTTTTGTTCCTTAAATAACATCATTATCTACCCTCATCCTTATACACATGAACGCAGAAGTAGTTATGGGGGAAAATGTCTTGGTGATTTACTTATTAATTTTCCTGTTGTGCATACCCAATTTTGATCAGATCATTACATACCCAAGCACCTGATTGAGATGCTGATGTTCACTATTGTTTCTTATGCATTAATTGTTTGAATAGAATTCCACACTGGTCTTGGGTCCGGTTGAGTCAAGAGTGCCTGCGGTTGGGGTTTGCTCCCACTAGTTGATCACACTTTCTATAACCTCAAGTTGTCCGGGTTGGTTTCCATTTGAATAGAATTCTGATATGGGCCCAAAAAAATCCTCGTTATCAATTAATTTTATAAATATATTATTAATTGTCATGTTCTTGTCTTCATTATTTGTGTCACTTTTAGAGTTATTAGTGTTGTCGTGTGTTCATGTTAGACGTCTTTTATTAATGGAGTCGATGTACAAGTCTTTAGTATGTTATTGTTTCGTGTTTTTCTTTTTATTTGGAGTTATTTACATCCACGCCATGTGAGACCCCTTTCCAGTCCCCACAATTAATTTAGTATCTGAGCTTATTTTCAATTCATCGCGCAGCACATTGCAGAAGCATGCACAGTGAGTAGTACAAAGTAAATACAAAATACAATTTTTTTTTCATTTGCAAGCTTTATTACAATATAGTGCATATATACATATCTAAACATACTAATGCTTAATCTATTTGATTACAGAAAACACATTGCCAATCCTTGCAAGATTTCTTGTGCCTTTCCCGAGCTTCTTCTATCCCGATAAATATTTTAAGCCATATCTTTGCAAAGTCCTCATCCCTTTTCTGTTTTTCGTCCCCGGTAAGCTTTGCTTCCTTAGGGATACTTGGTGTTACTTCAGCTTCCTAAAAATTTAGACAACTAAAGGTTTAGTCATAAACAACGTTACTAACTGAGTATTTTATCCTTTCAATTGCTACACTGGCATACAAAGAGAAAAACGAACAATATGCATAAGTATTTAAAGTGCAGTATAAGGAAAATTCATTTAGTAATAGTAAAAGGATTGTATAATATCGGTGCAACAGTACTTGTACTCCAAATATTTCTTCTTATTCAGTTCTCGAGTTGATTTCTTCTGTTCATTCTGAATCTTTATGTAGCATTCTTCTTATTCTTTTTAATTTCATAGAATCAGAAAATGTTAAGAGATTCTTTTCATAATCGTGGGCCCACCCCTCATGGGGGTTATCAATAATTTCCTATGCCTAGCCAGGGTGAATTTCACACACAAAAGACCTTCAACGGCCCCTGGTTAGAACATAGCTTTCCATTCCAGGGCGATTTTTACACGCATCAGGCTAATTGCCGCCATAGTCTGTAAAGTTCCTCTTTTGTAGGTGTTAGAAAAGAACATGTAATGGCCCATTTAAGGGCCCATCTTAGGCCTTCTTCCTCTACGTGTAATAGTCCCACATCTTGAAATTGGGACTCTTCCCTCTCTTCTCTCCCTATATATATGTATTCATACTTGTATTTACATACACAAGAAGAATATGCAAAGGTTTATTTTTTCCCAAATCCTTATGCTCTTTTTCTCTACATGGTATCAGAGCCAGCGATCTCTCCAGGGGGTCTCTAACTTTCTAGCCGCAGCCCTCTGTGCGGTTTACCAACCGCACCTCCTCGACGGATAGGAATCTTCTACCCGCAACTCTGTGCGGCTTCCTATCCGCATCCCTCTGCGGATAGATTTCTTCTGTCCGCACGGGTCACCTTGTGCTGGTTGGTCCCTCCTCTTTTGGACTCGTCTCTCCTCTCTTTTATAGTCTCCGCCGTTGGGACCCACCGTGCGGCTTGTTCTGTGTCCGCTACGGTCTGCTTGGTTCGTCTCATCTTGTCCGCTGTTTTCTTGACGCAAAGGTTCACTTTTGTTAGCCGCAGCGGTCTGTCTCTGCAGTGTCTCTTTAGCCGCAGCGGTCTGGCCTTCCGTGCCCGCACCGACCTGCCACATTTTTCTAGTCAGTCTCTGCTTTACCGCTTCTCCTTTTCTCTTCAACGGTCTATTCTCAGCCCGCCGCGGTCTTTATTCTCAACTCACTGTTCCTCAGTCCGCCACGGTCTTTGTCTCAACTCGCTGCTCCTCAGCCCGCCGCGGCCTGGTTCTCAGCTCGCTGCTCCTCAACTCGTCGTGGTGTTTTCTGGTGTCCGACGCGGTCTTTATCTCGTGTCCGCGGCGGTCTCTTCTCAGCTTACCGTGGTGTTTTTCACTGTTTCATTCCAGCTCGCAGCACTTCACCTCGCCGCGGCCTTCTCTCATAATTGTTGTAGGCTTCTTCTTCTCTACTCGTTGCAGGTTATTCCCTAGCCGTTGCCGGTCTTAATTCGTTATCCGTTGGCCTCTCCTTCTCTAAGCGGCTACCGGCCTTTCCTTGTTGTTCGTCGGTTTCTCCTTTAAGCCGTTGTCGGACTTACCTTGTTGTCCGCCGGCCTCTTCTGCTCTTAACTGCTGTCGGCCTCTTCTGCTCTTAGCCGCAGTCGGCTTGTTATTGCTATTGCGGTTGCTTCTCTTTGCTACTGTTGCTACTCTGGTCCGAGGTCTCTCTCCTAGCCGCCTCTTCTAACCGCCAGACAATGTTGTCATGGATTCCTCTACTGATTCCTCCCCTTCAGCTCGCTTGGTTCTTGCTCCTGAACTGCGTGATGAGTTAAGGATCATAATCATCTCCCTTACTGGGAAGAAGAATTTTGTTGAATGGGTGCACTATGTCCGCCGGGTACTTCAGTCTGAGGGACTTCTGCATCATCTCACTAGGGATACTCCTGCACCTACTGATGATCGGCTGCGTGACGATGGTCGTGTTCAGACTTGGCTTCTCAACTCCCTTGATGGAGAACTGTACCGCATAGTCATGTATCACGAGATGGCCAAGGCGATGTGGGATGAGTTTCATTCTCTATACTCTGGCAAGGATAGTCTCCAACATTTGTACGACATCATCACCGGTCTTCAATCCCTTGACTCAGGAGGTGTTGCTGACCTAACATCTTTTGTTGTTGGTCGAGGCCTAGATTCAGCATCAGCCCCCGACTACGGATCTTGCTGTCCAGCGTGCTCAAAAGGAGGCTATTGGTATTGCCATGATGATGGCACGAGTTCCCCCTCATCTTCATAGTGTCCGAGCTCAGATCCTCTCCTCTGCTACTATTCCATCATTCTCTGATGTGTGCTCCATGTTGCTCAAGGTTTCACCGTCTTCTGATGTTATCGGCCCTCCGACACCAGCTCTTCTCCAGCAATCTTCTGCGTCATTACTTCCTCTCCCTCCTGCTACTCATGGGGGCCGTACTGGCTCTTGGGGGAGGAACCGAAAGAGCCGACCACGGCCTAAGTGCTCGTTTTGTGTAAAAGATGGACACCTTGAGGCACTCTGCTATCGAAAGCATGGTTTGCCTCCTCGTCCAACTGCCTTTGTTGCCGCCCTTATCCCTTCTGCCTCTTAGGCTCATCTTGATGAAGTCCGCCTCCAGCTCCAACAACTTCAAGAGTTGCTCCACAACTCATTTGTCTCTGTTGCCTCCGTCTCTCATGAAGGTATCACTTGTCTCTCCACTAGCCCGCGTTGGATAGTGGACTCCGGTGCTACTCATCATATCACCTCCTTGAAGCCACCTCAATACTTGGATTCTCCGCATCCAAAGTTTATCACTGTATCCAATGGGAACACCGCTCTTGTCTACGGCTCTACTGATATACCTCTAAATCCGTCTATTTCTCTTTGATCGGCCCTCCATGTCCCGAGCTCCCCGTTTAATTTACTTTTTGTTAGTCACCTCACTAATTATTTGGATTGCTCTGTCACATTCACCTCTTCTTCCTTTTTAATGCAGGACCGACAGACGCAGAATATTATTGGTAAATGACAACTACACAACGAACTCTGCCTTCTCGATGTCTTCCCCACTATTCTCTCTTTGGTCTCCTCTGTTGACTGACATCGACGTCTTGGGCATACTCCTCTTCCTGTTTTCAAGAAGGCTTTTCCAGATGTTCATCTTCCCACTTTTACTTGCGATTCGTGTATTTTTGGGGAAACAACATCGTTCATCTTCTCCTCCGTATTGTACTCGGAGCTCTGTTCCTTTTATGTTAGTGCATTCTGATATTTGGGGCCCGTATAAAGAAACAAGTATTTCTAGTTATCGTTACTTTCTCACCTTTATTGATGATTATTCTCGCATGACGTGGTTGTATTTACTTCGTGATTGCTCCGAGCTCCATTGTGTTTTTTGGGTTTTTGTTCTTGAAAATCGTATTCAATTCTCCGACCAAATCAAAACACTCCGGACAGATAATGCTCGTGAATACACAAGCCATGAGTTCGATAATCTCTGCTCTGAGTTCAGAATTATTGATCAAACGTCATGTGCTTATACTCCCCAACAAAATGATGTGGTTGAGCGTAAAAACTGAGATCTTCTTGATGTTGTTTGCTTACTCATGATTCAAATGCATGTTCCCCAGACGTATTGACACTTTGCGGTTTCGATGGCGTGCTATCTCATTAACCGATTGTCACCCTCTCTCCTCGACAACGCCACCCGTTTATCCTCCTCTTTCCCTCCACACCCTCATTTCCCCTAACACCTCGAGTATTTGGTTGTACGTGCTATGTTCACTTTGTCCTTCCACCGACAAGCTCGATCCTCGGGCGGTCAAACATATATTTGTTGGTTATTCTCGTACTCAAAAAAGGTATGTTTGCAACTCTCCCACTACCCAGAAGGTGACAGTTTCAGCCGATGTAACCTTTCTGGAAGATCAACCTTTTTTCCTCACTCCGTCATCCTCTCCACCATCACCACCCTTACCACGACTTGTCATCTCAGTTACGTCTCCACCACCACCAGCTCTGTCTCCTCCACCATCTCCTATCGTTCCCTTCACAGCTCCGGTTCTCCACCCCCCCCCCTTCTTGTATATACTGGACGACCTCTTTGTTTCGTTGCCCCGATGCGGTCGGCTTCAACCTCTAGCACTCTGCGACCTGTCGACCCGGCTTCTACCTCCACAACCCATCCCCTAGCAAATTATGTCTCATTACATCGCCTGAACCTGGTGCTTCAAACATTTGCTACCTCATTATCTTTTATTTCTATACCTAACTCTGTGCATGAGGCTCTTCAACATCTGGGCTAGCGGGCGGACATGGACAAAGAAATAACAGCCCTTTGGGCTAATCAAACTTGGGATATGGTTTCTCTTCCTCCAGGACAGATTACTGTTGAATGTAACTGGGTCTTTGTTATCAAGCATGCACCTGATGTGACGATTGATCAACTTAAGGCCCGGCTGGTGGCACTTGGATTTACTCGACAACAGGGTTTAGATTGTAAGGAAACATTCTCTCCAGTGGTCAATCTCAACACAGTCTGTGTCCTACTCTTCATAGTTGTACACCGTCACTGACCCTTAAATCAACTTGCAATCAAGAATGCATTTTTCAATGGCGATCTGCAAGAAACTGTCTACATGCGTCAGCCACCCGGGTTTGAGACCATGGGGGAGTCCCTAGTTTGTCTACTTAAGAAGTCAATTTATGGTCTCAAACAATCTCCTCGGGCTTGGTTCGATAAATTTAGCAGGCTTGTTCTGGAGGTCGTCTGTACTCGGAGCTCGGCAGATTTTTCTCTGTTCGCTTGACATAGCAAAACAAGAACAATTCTTCTTTTGGTGTGTGTCAATGTCATCCTAATTACAGGAGATGATTCAAAAGGAATCCAAATGATCAAACAACATCTCAGCTCTGTTTTTCAAACGAAAGTCTAGGGAACCTTCGATACTTTCTTGACCTTGAAATCGCAAGACGTCCTGATGGTCTTGTCTTATCTCAACGGAAGTATTGTCTCGACCTTATTCAGGATGCTGGATATTCTGGATGTAAACCAGTTAACACTCCTATGGATGTCAATCACAACTGTGTGCTCATGTCTCTGATGCAGATCTTCTTCTTCCAAATCCAGAATATTATGGATGGTTGATGGGAAAACTGATATATCTAACCGTCACAAGACCTGACATATCCTTTGTTGTTGGAGTTACCAACAGGTTTATGCATTCTCCTCGGGTGTCACATCTACAGGTTGTTGAACGCATTCTGTGATACCTAAAGAATGCTCCTGGTCAAGAACTTCCTCCTCTACTCCAACATTGATTGCATATTCAAATGCTGATTATGCTGGTTCCCTGGATGATCGGCATTCCACCAGTGGTTTTTGTACTTAGTTCGGAGGTCATTTTGTTACCTGGCGCAGTAAGAAACACTGTAGTTACTAGATCTTCGGCCGAGGCTGAGTACCGTTCAATGACGTCTGTTGTATCTGAGCTTACATGGCTTGAGAGTCTCCTGAGTGATATGTGAGTAAAACTTTCCTCACCAATCACGTTACTCTGTGACAGTCAAGTTGCGATCCACATAGTCAAGAATCCTATCTTCCATGAAAGAACGAAACACATTGAAGTTGACTGCCACTTCGTTAGGGAAAAGGTTCAAATGAAGAAGTTGGAACTGAAACATATTTCGGCTACTGACCAAGTTGTCGATCTTCTCACTAAGGCTTTGCCGAGTGCTCTTTTTATCAGTTCTTGTCCAAGCTGGGTGCCTACGACTTGTACGCTACAGCTTGCGGGGGAGTGTTAAAAAAGAACATGTAATGACCAATTTAAGGGCTCATCTTAGGCCTTCTTCCTCTACTTGTAATAGTCTCACATCTTGAAATTGGGACTCTTCCCTCTTTTCTATCCCTATATATATGTATTCATACTTGTATTTACATACACAAGAAGCATATGCAAAGGTTTATTTTTTCTCGAATCCTTGTGCTCTTTCTCTCCACAGTAGGCAAACCCCCTACATGGGACCACTCTTAACAATTTCCTATACATCAATGCATTATGTATCTTATTATTCATCTTTTATCTTGTCTTATTCTCTTTTCTTAACGTACTCCATGTTCTTGTTTATATATGATATAGTATTTTTGGATATAAAAAATATGAATTATATTCTAGCTTTCCCCTCAGAATATCTACCGCCTTCATTTGTTATTCCATGTTTAGCCTCTTAGCGATGTTTATGTATTAGCGATTTTCAAAATCTGAAACTTCTTTAAATGAAATGCTCATACAATCAAAATAGATTGTGCCATGGTATTAGGCAAATAATAATAAAATTCTTTCAAATATAAGCATAATCAAAGAGAAAAACTCATTGTAGTCATCTTCTTGCCCTTATCTTTCTTGGGATCATCACGCCTATCATGGGAGGTCATCCTCGGAAGTATCTATATTTTGAGGCATCTTTTAATTGGGCTGCGTCTCTTAGATAAATGCGATGTTGATGCTAAGATGATTTCTCTTTTATTAAGGGTTTGTCTGGGGTTGAAGATAAAAATATTTTAATGCGGTAAAAATACATAAAGACTCAGTTTATTATAATCTTCTTGCTTGAGTGTTCAAATCAAATCCCAATCCCCTGTTTTAAAAATAATAAAGAAAATTTAATTATAACAAAATGATCAAGGGGAAAAAAGAAAACTATAACAGGACATAATCATAGGGAAATGAACCAATACTCATATATGAGGTTATAGCCGGCCATACTCATCTCCTTGGTCGACATAACAATCGGCCACCCATAAAAAAATAAGCCAGTCAGTTAAAATTTACAGCATGTTCCCACTCAACTCATGATTATCTTTGTAAGTATATATTTATATGCTTATAGAAAATTAAAATCCCATACAACCTCTCGTTAGTAGCTGATTAATTTTTAACCATCCTAGCCATAAAAAGAAAATGCCCCAAAACTCCTCCAATTTATATGGTCACTAAATAACAGGAATCGGCTAACCATTTTTCATCAACAGAAATCCTTACTAAACATTTTAATCCCCTTCACAACGGCCAACTGATATATATCTATTTCCTATAATTTTATTTTAAGAAAATGAAAAGGAGGGAAAATAAAAGAGGAGAGTGAGAGGAAGATTGAGGAAGCCCCAACTTAATTTCCATTTTTATATCCATATTTAAGTCACTACCAGAAATCAGAATAGAAGAAAAGGAGAACTCACAATGGAGTGGAAGAAGAAGAAAACACACGGTCGGTCCCCTTCCAAGAAGCGCACGAATGGTCGAGCTGTCGAGCGCCCTATTTATGAAATAGAGAGAAAAAGAAGCGTTGTTGTCGTCAGCTGCCTGGAACTTCGTCAAGATCCTACCGTAATTTGCTTTTAATTTTTGGATAGTATTTTGGGTTGTTACGTGCCATGTCGTAGTGTTATATATAGACCCTCTTAAGTCATGAGAAGGATATCAAGGAATTTAATCAAGTTTCTCTATCTCACTCTATGCTCTTCTCTTTCTATCTCAATTCTCTTCTTCCTCTCTTCCTAGTTCCTCCCCCTTCATCCTCTATTCTAGGGTTAGGGTTGGGCAAGGCTCCCCCTCTTCTTCCTTCGACTCCTTCATCCTCCTTCTGGTGAGCCCGACTCCCTTGTATCTCCGCCTCCGCCGCCACCTCCTAATAGATCCCGGAATAGGTCCATAACAACTTTGACGGAGACTACTGTGGGCCCATATCATCATCCCTAACACTTACAGAGGCCATTAGTCAGTTGATTTTGCAACTATTTGTAGAATGATACATATAGTTTATTGAGTTGTCCTTGCTGCCCCTGTTTTTGTTATGAAAACTGCATGACTAATTATAAACTGTGGGGATCTACAGTTACATTAGAATGATTTCAAGATGACTACTTGATTATGTACTAATCTTTTAGTGTCCATGTCTTTCTTGTTCATCATTTGAATGTCATACAGTGCACGTTTACGTGATATGATAAGCTAATTATGTTGGCACTTAACCGTTTTAAAAGTTTGATTATGTTAAACTCTGCAGTTGGCTTAAATGATTATTTTGGATTTCCTGCAAATAGAGCAAACGTTTATTCTTTTGTTTCTTAATCTGGCAGGGGGTTTATTGCTCTTTGAGACAGCTTCTTGAGGATGGTTTTTTTCATGCTGATCCACACCCTGGGAATATTGTAGCTACTGAAGATGGGTCTCTTGCATACTTCGACTTCGGTATGATGGGAGATATTCCCCGCCATTACCGTGTAGGACTTATCAAAGTGGTTAGCTTTCTATGCACCATCATTAATGGGAACACTACTGTGCTACTTAGCTCTTCTGATTTTCTTAATTGACAATTGTGGTTACTGTAGATGATGTTTACCGTAGATGGTTGTTATAACACACACACATATGAAGGTGTCGCCCGTTGAAACCGGATTTGGCTTTTTTGTTCGAGGGAGACCTAGCGCATAACATTAATAGGGAAGAAATGACATGTATAAAGGAGAATAGTATGATGGCTCGGTCCTTTTGCTCCATTTAATGTTGGTTGGATGCTTATATGTGCCAATATGATGCCTCAGTGCTGACCCTATATGCACCCTTGATGAGGTTAATGCTTGCATGGGAGGTTGCACCATTAGCTGCTCAATTTATATGAAACATCTGATTAGCTTTGTGGAAAACAACTTGACATGAAATGATAAAAGAGATGTGTTTTGTGGCTTACCTTGCTGTTGCGGGCTATCCCTCGTTAGAATGAACTATTGTCGCATCTGCATAGATGATCAGTATGCAATAAATGTTGTTTATTAAATATGAAATCAGTTATGACTTGACGGTCTCAGACTTTGGTGGAGTTGAGATGTCTGTCACGACGAGCACAATGATTGGCTCGACGCATGTGCTAGAGTGAGTAGGAGTACTCCACAACAGTGAATTAGGGCTCAAGATGACCCGAGAGAAACTTGACAGTGTTCAGTTTGGAGATTGTTAGAAAAGCCCATGTAAAGAGCTCATTATTGGGCCCATTATTGTTTTTCCCTCTTCTCTCTTTTTTAGTCCCACATCATGTATAGGATTGTTCTCTCTTTCTACCTCCTATATATTTGTATTCTCTTTGTATTTACATATACAAGCAATACATACAAGTTTTTGTGCACTCTCAACAGAGATCAATAGAGTGGAGAGTCCGACTGAGCTTTTCTCTGATTAATGGAGATCAACATGGGATTGTGGCTCACATTGCAATCCTCATTGGGCAGGTGTCTTGTAGTTGTTGTAGTTGGCAACATTGATTAGAGGATTTACGTAAGAGATAAGATAATCCCAAAACTACTCATTTCACTTATTAATGTTGTTTAGGGATTTACGTAATTTTGTGTGTTATTTAAGTAGTGTGATAGACCAGAGAACGCTGTATAATTTTTATTTCAAACTTGAGTCATGCCACCACGCCGCAATACCGAGATAAAAAATTCTAATTTCTTTTGGCTAGACATATCACATAGTATATTGCATAAATTGTTCTCGTATTATTAAAAGGATGCATGCAATAATGGGAAAGCGTATGTGTCGAGATGCCATTGTAGTTGATGCCGAAATCTTGAATTCAAGTGTATGCAGAAATCTAGAAATCTCGGTAGTTTAACAATTTCGAAACTTGAATGAAAATGTAGATTCTAATTACACTAGAACTGATATTTTTGTTAAAAATATTTTTGATAGAAAAGCATATATAGAATTCTAGTACATTTTTTCGGTTTAAAATGTTGTTTTAAAAACATGCATGTACTTTTCTTTGAAATTATTTTTAGTGTCAGTAGGAGAATTGATTTTTCTTACCCTCCAATGAGCTGACCCGTCTTTGAACATTTCTTTTCGGGGGTCACAGGTGGGGGGGGGGGCCGCCGGGTTCCACTCTGGTATGAGGAGGAAAAAAGGGGGGAGGGAAGAGAAAGAAAAAGAGGGGGAGGGGAAGAAAAGAGGGTGGGGGGGACCCTTTTTATTTTAATTTTGTTATTAAAAGATTTTGTCATATGTTTATCTCTTTTCACGAATAAAACTATGTGGGTTTTTATTTATTGTCCTGGTTGTGTTTTGGAGGGCAAGTGCTTGTTTAAATTACTAATATAGTTTTTTTTTCTTCTCTTTGAGCGTTATATACAATATGGTATCGTTTTGCAAGAGTTTTTCTTTTGATGTTTGAATCGACAGTATGTTCGTGTAATATGGCGTCGGGCCCTGATCAGACCATCTGTTATATTATTTGTGACGGAATGAGGGTGTTACAGGTGCAATCCGTATTTATACCAACTCACAGAGGATGTCCCAGTAATTAAACCTATACACATATATGCGCAACATCGTGGCTCATATCCACCCACCCATTTTTATCTTCTTCTATCATTCTTTGCATAATGTAAAAAAGATTTTATGATAAAATAAGTTCTAGCGTACAATAAAAAAGATAATTTATTAACTACTTTAGTGAGATTTTATAAAACCGTATATATATTGAACAAAAAAATTTAAAATTAATTATAGTTTATTTGACAAAATTCTAGTTTGTCATGGATATAAAAACAAAATTATTGAATTAAATCTGAAATAAGACATTTGGATATCGCCTAAAATTAAGCCAATACCCCTAAACTCCAAAAGTCACTATTAATTTATCATGGCTACAAAGTCTTATATATTGGCCCTTTAAAACACTGGATGGAATAAGAATGATAAGAGAAAAACTCCAAATAAATTTGTATATATCCAGGTGCCCAAAGAAGCTCCAGTTCTCGGCAAACCTTCACCTCATCAACACTTCGGATTAAATCTTTAAATTAATCAAGAAACTGTATAATGGCACTTCACCTGCAAGCTCTGATGATCGATTCGATCATTTACGATCAAGATAGAACATCTTTAGAAATGTGGTAAGAAAAAAACATATATTAAATCAAAAAGTCTATCCAGAATCATGTTTAACAATGATCAATCAAACATATTTGTCATTAAAAAAAGAGATAGGGTTATGGAGGTGATGTTTATCCTCATGCAGTTTTTTAGAAAAATGATTTATAAGAAATAATGGCATCATTATAAAGAAAAATTTCAATTAAAAACACACATTCTGAAATAATGGCATTCTGCTATTGAGGTACACATGTTGACAATATAGGATGCATTTGGCATAGTGGTGGTTGTTACGAACAAGGTGGTTATGAACCATCGTTCGTGAATGCAGAATGCCCGAAGGAACTTCATGATCTTCTATGCTCAAAACTAATTTTCCTTTTTGATGGCAGTCTGCGGTCATAACCATTATGTCAAACATACATTCTATGACGGTGGCGTTTTTTGTCCAAACTCACCGGAGCAAAAAAATAGCGTTAAACAGAGCCATAGTCTCGTACGAAGGAACTCATATAACATTGTTGACTTTAATATCAGATTTAGATGATTTATATTCGTCAAAAAAACTATGTTTGAGCCACACACTTGAAAATTTTGACAACAGCCAGACTAGAAACAAATAATTATATATGTTATTTCTCACAATCATCTACCCTAGGTGCTGCAATACAGCATATTGGAGAAGAAAAAAATACTAAACTCATAAAGCACACAAATCTTCATCTCAGCCGTCCATAAACATAATGAACGATATAAGTTGTATAAGTTGAAATGTTTAAAATTGGGGAATAATGAGATTGCCTTGTCTTGTTTCTTCAAGGATAACAAAGTTACCACACATCTTATTAGACACGGTTTGAGCAGAAACCACTAATATAAACTGATAAAAAAAGTTTTTACCAGGTTACTGCATACAGAAGGTGCAGGAAAAAACAACTAAACCAGAGGATTAAGTAGCTTAATTATATACAGTTGAAACAAACCAAAATTTTCCAAACATTCTAAGCAACAAACAATGAATCAACTAGAATGAACACAAGCTTATCAACCAGGCTTTCATGAAGAGCACCCAGATCTGATCTGAGCAACAAATGATGAGTTCGAATATGAGAGATTATCAAATGTTGTCATTCTGCAAGTGTCTGTCGGGGCCAGGGAACCAGACGAGGCCAGGCCGAATACTTAGGAAAATATCTGAACATAATAGGCTTGAAAGAAACTCTCTTGCTATAAACTCATATTTTAATTGGAACTTCAACTTTAAATTTATCTAGTTCTTTTCGCCATCTGAGTTGTACAGTTGAAAATTGAAAAATGAGTGTTACATTAAATCATTAAAGAGGACGAATAAATTAAAACTCAAGCCATCTAAAATCAAAAATTATTATCATTTAACATACATATTTTAGCTTAACAAAAATGCAATTGGATTCTCACATTACAAAGCTATAAACATCAAAGCTAAAACATCAAAGCTATAACAATCAAAGCTATAACCATTTCTGAACATAAAATCAGCATTTTTTGAACATGTAATCAACATTTTTTGAACTTAGCACATCATTTTTTGAACATGGAAATACCGATGATAAAATATATAATGCAAATGGATCAATAATGTCACATGCTCACTTAACACCAAAGCTATCTGATGCAACCTTATAAGTTTATCTCACGAGCAAGGCCACCGCCGACGGTGGCCCTGTCCGCTCGCCGCCAGACAACCCCGACGGGTTCGCCACATGCTCACTTGAGCAGGGAGGACAGTCGCCTTCATCTAAAAACAAATTTAACGAGAAGAAAAAGGTTACCATCACAAGTTAAGAAAGACAAGATCTTGAATTTGGTTGCGGTGGAAGTTATAGACAAATTTTGGAGGTCGGGTGAACAAACAAACCTAGTTCAAAGTCTGAAATAGAAAAGCTAATATACTCCCTTGAGGAGTACGGTCCTGATAACCATTTTGGTTAGAAAACTATATGGAAAACCTCCAACTCCATCCAACAAAGTTAGGAGGAATGGTAATGTGCAACCGGACAAGGTTGATTGTGTTAGGTGTATAGAGATGTTTGCTGGGACCGAGAGCTCTCTCATGTGTGCAGGAAAACCAAGTGACTATTGGACCTTGTGCTCATGGAAATCTTGATCTATATCTAAATAAATACTAATTTATCAATAAGAGAAATATGATTATAAAATGCATCAAACTACATGAAAAAAAAAGTTTGTTCAACAGTTCACTCATCTTGAGCACTAGTTCCTGAAGGGGAATCAGAGTGATTTATCATGTACGGATCACATGTGCAAAAAATGTGTAAATAATGAAGAAGACATCATCAAACACTACAATGACAACAAACCATGTCAAAATTGAACAAGACATCCTCAAATGTGCAGCAAATCCAAAATTTGCTCAATGTGCATCCATCCTTAAACTCATTGAAGGAAATACAAAATCATATGTGAAGACGAATATTAACAGAAAATAGGAAATTGAATTCTGAAGATTTTTGTCCAGGAAATCAAACATCATTGATTAATTGTAATGCAAAATGAGTGAAAAAAGAGATTCAGAATGATGAAGTGCACATTTCAGTGGCTGGGTCCTGGAAAGCATCTTGCAATCAGCCAAGTTCCGGCCTGAAAGGTGCAGTTGAAGGCCCCTTGACTACTGCCGCAGCATTGGAGCCCCTTCTCCTTCCTCCATTTCTCCTTCATGTTCTATTTGGAAAAGGCAAAACCCAATTTACAGCTTGATCAAAGTGCTGGGGTTGACTTGGGATATCTTCAATTTTCTTTGCCTTCAACCGAGCTTGCCTAGCTCCACTTCGAAGCTCTGACATCCTTTCCCCATGCAAATCACACCAACATAAGTTCCCAGCAATCAGTTACAATCTCCTTGTGATCGAATGATCCTGGCCGCATCGCCGATCTTCTGACAGTGTTGCAGCGATTCCTCGTGCCTGCACGTTGCTGCGGAGCTCGATGCGCCGGAAACAGAGAGAGGATGAGAGATCGATTTAGGGTTCGACGTGCATGCACGTTGATGCGGAGCTCGATGCGTCGACAACAAAGAGAGGAGGAGAGATGGATTTAGTGTTCGGCACATCTGATCTTCTCGATAATCATATTGTTGCAGCGAAGCATGGCCAAAAGAAAATAGGTATAGTTTGGCATTTAGAGGAATGCTGAAGAAATAAGAATTCTATTCATAAATGCTTCCAAACGAAGTTACCAAATCTAAGTTATTACTTTTGTTTTTCATAAATGGTTAGAAATAGCCTAACTGGGTGATGGCCTAATGCTGCAATTTAAAACTGAATCTAAATCTAAAACCCACTCTACGGGACCACAATTGTTTTATGCATAACATCGGCCCAGAGGTGTGCGATAGTCTGAAGTTAAGACTGTCAACAGTTGCAAACTACTTTGTTGCCCAAGCCACCTGCTACCCCGTTCCCAATCCAAGATGGTGAATGGGTTCAGGTCTTCAAATTTGAGTGATCGCCGAGAAGGAAGGAGGAGTATTCCTTTGACTACATAAGCATTGATTTCTATTTGAGTTTTGTTCTACATTAAAAAAATGGTCCTTCATTACTTGAACCCAATCTGAAGATGCGGTTGATGCCAAGATTCAACCCTGGAATGAGTAGCTATGCAGTAGTCTTAACAATGAATTTCAAGAGTAAAAGATTGAAATCTGTAAGCTATCCTTACTGTCCTGCTGTTCCAGCTTCTAATACAAAATTTTAAGAGAGGATATGAAACACAAAGGATTAGATACCTGAACCCATTCACCATATTGGATTTGAAATCATAAGCTAGAGCAATCTAACATCTGCATCATCTTCACTTATCTCTTTGCTCAAAATGAGTGCGTTCTAGTACCATATTCCCTGATTCCGGCCAAACTGGTGGTGCAACTCCACACTAACAGCTCAGCTCAGTCCACCAGCCACATTCATGAATACTCCATTTATAACATCTAAATAGATGTAAGCATAACTTGAGAAGAATTTTCAGCATGCAGCAACACATTCAGAAACATTCAAAAAATTTTGGTTGACAATTGTTATATGTACAGATCCTAGAGAACCTAAAGTTCCTTTGCCATTAATAGTTGGAAAAAGACCATGGATATGCATCTCTTCACATAGCTTTGAAACCTGCACCATGGCCCCATATCTTATATAACCATTAATAAATGTGCAGTAAGTCACAAAATTTGGATCAACTCCACTCTTAACCATCTGATTCAGAAGCTTGATGGATGTTTTCATGTCACCTTGTTTGCAGAAACCATGTATCAGAGTTGAATGGGTAACAACATTAGGATAGATTCCTTTCTCCACCATTTTCTGTTTGAATTTAAAAGCTTCTGTCAGGACGCCAGTCCTACAAAACCCATCAATCACTATGTTGAATGTAATAGAATTAGGAGCTAAACCCTTTCCAGGAAGCTCGTTATAGAGCCTGACAACAAGGAAAACGCATGAGGCTCTGAATCCGACGGAGTGTCACTGAAACAACCGGAAGACAAGGCAGGAGGGGATCGCCGGAGTCCTAGGATGGCTCTGGAAGCAGAAACGGCGGCCGGCGGAGCTTCCCTGGAGGTTTCCGTCGAAGAGGCTAAAAGATGGGAGGCTGTCGTGGCTTCAGGCGGCGTTGTAGTGAGGAAACAACGAAGGCGAGAGGTGGTGGCGATGGGAGCCTTCCTCCGGGAAGAACGATTGATAGAGGTAGGGGCTTCCGCTTGGGAGAGAGGAGATCGGGAGGTAGGGCAGCGCCAGTCGATGCGGGAAAGAGGAGATAACAGCCCAAATTTTTTAATAAATTCATTGGGAGGGTATTTCCGGAAAAGCAGATTTTAAGTTAAATTAAGTGGACCGGAGTGAGGCCCGACCGGGGGGGGGGGGAGTTACACCTAGGATAAGCGCTCACGATTCTTCATATCAGTTTGTTTTCTTTCAGTTGGTTTGTCTTTCCCAGTTATTGTACCATTTCTATTTATGTACTTAGTGTAACTAAGATGTTTAATCACTGGAGAGAAATTCTAAGACATAAATACATAAAGGATAAGCACTTACCCTTACGAAGCACGATTATCTTACAACAAGGTTGATTCGGAAAATTTAGCGATCTCACTCAGTTTTAACACTGGGCACCAAAGATTAATCAGTACCTAAAATAAAAAAAGGGAATTCTTAGGTCAAAAGAGATAAAAGTGGAGGTTTGGCGATTCTCCTTCTCAACTTATGGTTTGTATGATTTGACTGTATTAGAAATTTTGGAATAAAAGACTTTACTCCTTCCTCCGACAATGCAAATGTTGACAATTGTCTGTTCGGGAGAAGTAATAGGGACTTCCAATTCCTGAAATCGAGCTCAAAAATTTTTGAAAGGTGGGGGTAAACGAATGCTAAGAGGGAGATTGTAAATGAAGGATGGAAATTGGAAAGAAATTTATTGATGGGTCAGATTTTTTTGAGAGAAATCTGCGGCCCAAGGATTGTCGACGGTTCCTGGCGATGGAGGGATCGACGGGGGAAACTGACGAGATTGAAAGGGTTGTAGGCTTCAATCGAGCGGTAGGGAACAATGATCTCAACCCCTGCTATTGTCGACGCACAAAAAGAAGGAGGCGCTTCTGGCGACGACCGACTGGAAGTCGACGTCTGCAGGTGAAAATAGGGCTTGTGGCGATTTTAACTCGTTTCCGGCTGGGATGGGAAGAAATAGAGTTGTGAGAGGTATGGAAATCGTGGGTAGGGGCTGAATCGTCGTTACTATTTTTCAAGAGGGGGAAAACTGTGACTTGCTTACAAAAATGAGGGGGAAATTATTTCCTTCCTCTTAAATTACCAAACCTGCCCCACCCATTTAAAATCTTCTAATTTTGTATGTTACACTCCTTCAAATTTTGAACCGAGTCGAAGAATAATATGCAACATATTATTTATTTTATTTCATTTTTTAAAAATTAAAATACATTGCTTCAATTGCAATCTAATGTAATCAATCGCAAAGGTGTAATTACCTTGATTTGATGTTGTCGCCGAAAACAATTACATGGTCCCGAATCCTAGAATTATGGGAGACGTCGCGTAAATTTTTGATGTTACGGGTGGTTACTCAACTTAGCACTTATGAGGGGGCAAGATTATTGAACGATGCTAACAAATTAAGCATTTAGTGGCAGTGTCTCGGCCTTATGAGGGGTCGAGATGATAGGACGACGCTTACAAATTAAACATAATAATGGTTAGCGGCGGTGACTCCACCTATCCATATTAAGGGGGCGAGACCACAATGTCGATAACAAAAGAAGCATAAGAATGGCCAATGGTGGTGACTGGACTTAACCTTATGAGGGGCTAGATCACCGAACAATACAACAAATAAAGCATTAAATGGGCTATGGCGGTGATTCGACTTATTCCTTAGGTGAGAGCAAAATCACAGAATGGTGTGAACAAATGATGCATGAATGATTTGTTGTGGTGATTCGATTTACCCCTTCTGAGAGTGCGAGATGCCAAACGACACTAACAAATAAAGCATGAGAACGATTATCAGTGATGACATGACTTATCCCTTATAAATTCATCAAACTATGCTGACATATGAAGCATGACAATAGTTAGCAACAGTGATTCGACTTATCCTTTATGAGGGGGTGAAGTTACTGAACAACGCTAACAAACTAAGCATACGAAATGGTTAGCATTGGTAGTGATTAATCTTATCTCTTATGTGGAACAACACTAACAAATGAAGCATGATAAATGATTGGCGGTGGTGACTCAATTTATCCCTTACGGGAAGGAGATATCACCGAATTATACTAAAAATGAATCATGAAAAATTGTTAGTAGTGTTAACTCGACTTATTTCATATTTGGGTAGGGGGTAGGGTATCACTGAACAGCACTATGAAAAATGGTTGGCGGTTGTGGCTCAACGTATCGCTTATGAGAGGATAGATCATTGAATGACACTAACAAGCGGAGCATGAAAATGGTTAGCGGTAATGATTTGACTTATCCCTTATAAGGGGACGAAATCACTGAACGGGCTCTATCAAATAAAGCATAAAAATTTGTTAGTGATGGTGATTCTACTTATCCTTTATTGGAGGGAGAGATCATGAAATGGCACTAACAAATGAAGTATGACAATGATTTGTGGTGGTGACTCCACTTAGCCCTTATGAGGGGGGCGAGATTAAACAAAGCTAATAAATGAAGCAATGAAGATAATTAGCAGTGGTGACTCAACCTATCTCTTATGCGGGAGAGAAATTGTCGAATCTCGCCAACAAATGAAACATGAAAATGATTAGCGGGGGTGACTCAGCCTATCTCTTATAAAGGTGGTGTTCACAGAACAACTCTAGTAAGTGAAGCATGAAAAATTTGTGGTGGTGACTCGACTTATCCCTTATGAGGAGGCAAAATCTCTGAAAGAGCTAATAATGCAACTTGAAGAAGGTTAGCGGCGATGACTTGACTTATCCCTTATGATGTGACACGAACACCGAGTGTTGTTAACAAAAAAAGCTTTTAAAATAAGTTTGCATGCAGACATCAACAAAATTGATTTAGCAAGTCGATATTTGTAAGTTTCAATGCTTTGCTTTCTTTTTGTACTTGTTCTTTATCGTGCTCTATTGAGAATCTTTTCCCTTGTTAGACTTAGCAACTAAATAAACAAATTGGTCCATTGGATCCTTGGAACCTGTGCTCCTACGTATGGCAGTCTCCTCTAATTCATCATCATATACTTCTCCAACTACCACCTCATTCAAGGTTACTTGGAACTTTGCACTCTTAGCTCTCTTACTCTCTAAGTTTGAGTTTAGGGCCAACTCCGCCTTCGTCTTAAGGTCGGAGGGAACCTGAGGGCATGGCTTAACATTACCCTTCTACCCAGCCAAGTGATGTTTGAAACGTGTAATTCCACCATTATGTCTTCTTGCAGTACTTGCATTTGATTCGATTGGTGTTGTTTGCAACCAACTTCTCACTAAATGCTCAAAACAGATCTCTACTGGTTGGTACCAATGATACGGGCACCTCACTAGATCCAGCAGAATAAGTCATTTTATAGTATGAAATGAAAGAAATATTAGTTTTATGAAATGAAATAGATATTTTACATAACTTCATCACGAGAAAAAATACAAAATTACTTGATTGGTTAAAAAAATCAATCTCAGAAAAGCCCCATAACTTCATTGGATCGTTAGATCTTCAGTCATCTTTCATATTATCCATGCAACATTTTATTTATCCAACAACATTTTGTATCATCGGTAGTATACTAGTATACAAAGATAACCATCTTTCAAGGTATCCAACAAAAGGAACAAATCATCTAATTATAATTCAAAGTTTCCAACAAAGCATCCACGCGGACTATTACCCAATTATCATTCAAAATATCAGCACTAGTATCAGAACAAAGCATACAACATTTTATTTACAAAAAAAGCACAAAGCAGCAAGGCAACTAGAAAATGAAGTTGGATATACATGCATCATCGATTGCAAAATCAAGTTTGATAAATATCTAGTAACAGAGGTATTTCAAATCATTTTTTGACTAAGAAAACATAAACGGGCCAAATAAAAAAAACAAAACCACCAAGCAAGAAGCAATGCAAACACCAATCCACGGCCAATTATCTACATCCATCAACTACAACAAGGCAACAAGTAGCAAACAACCACCGTGCTACAGAACCCACAACCAGCAAGGTAGCCAGCCAATATGGCAGCAGGGCAGACTGGCAGCATGACAACCTATTTTAACGACCACCATGCTACAACCACCACAACCATCAAGACAATAAGCTAATAAGACAACAAGGAGCAAGACAGTATGGTAGCAGGGCAGTAGGGCAACAACAACCAGCACGACAACCACAACCAGCAAGGCAACCATCAAAGCACAAGATACCTAAAAATACAAAGCGAGAGAATGAGAGGGGGGAGAAGAATGCACCAGCCAAGAGAGTGAGAGTGTGAGCAGATAGAGTCGAGAGCTCGCGAGATTGAGAGCACCCGAAAGAAGAGAACAACCGGAGTGAGAGCACCAACAAGCTGGAGTGTCGAGAGCGCGAGAGAACAACCAGAGTGAGAGCACTAGCGAGCTGGGAGAAGAAAGAACCAAAAAGACAGAGTGTCGAGAGAGAGAGATAACAACCAACGAGCGTGAGTGAGTCGTGGGATAGCACCAACGGAGAACGCGAGCGATAGCACCAACGGAGAGCGTGAGGGAGAGCTAGGGTAGGAGCGGCGTAATGACATGAACCGCGAGGGGTGGGGGAGAGTTAAATTATCGGCGACATCGCACTGAATAAAAAATAATAATAAAACAAAACCGATATATAGCGTTTTTTTGGACCGATATATTGGTCCTTTTTTTCAAAACGTTATAAAGAAAAAATAAAACGGTTACGCGTCGTTTTAGCTCAAATTTTTATGTTGGCTGACATGTCAGACATGTCTGGCGATATCTACAACATTTGTGGTGATCAACAGAGAACTGTTGACAAGATTTCAATGCTCTGTAGGCAGTTGGCAAGTACTCACGGGAGTTGACGAATATGTTTGTAGGAATGCATGCTGGCCCGATCGTGTCGCATTGTGCTCATTCCTTGCAAGTTCCTGATCCCTATCATACTCTCCCGTAGTTGGATGTTGTTATAGGAGATCAGAGATCTGGATGAGTGGACCATTGTGCCTGGAGCGGATATGGTGGAGGCCTTAGCCAAGAGATGGCGCCGACCATAGACTGATGAATTGAAGAGATGGTCAAAAAGAGAAGAGGAGCTTCCCTCTTGGCTTGTCATCACAGTTTGTTTGATGAAGGAACTCAATTAGGACATTAAAGGTTGTTGGTGCTAAGGAACAACTCACTGCATGGTTATCAGGATCGCGATCCGGATCGTAGGATCGTAAAGATCCTACGATCCAGATTTTGTAAATCCGGATCTTATCTAGGATCTAAATCAACACATCTACGACTTGGATCGCGATCCGGATCTTAGGATATTTAGGATCGCGATCCTGACCCGATTCTACCGGTATGGTCAAAGGTAACTCGAAACATGTCCAACTCTATCTTGACCCCATTCAATCGGTCCAACGCCCATAACCCATTGTTTAACGTTATCTCAATCCCGCCCTCATACCCCGTCACAGAATCATATCATGTTACTTTACCATATCTCAAGGGTTGATTGTCGACTGCAAATAGAGGCCAAGAGCGGCTTCTTCGGTCACTTCCAGTCCAGATTTGTTTTTATTGATAGTAAACATTTGGTGTCTTATCTGAAACTAAAATTGAACTTAGTATGATATTATCTTTTTGATTTAGTTATTCAAAAAATTTAATATAGTTATTCACATATTACTCAATTTATTGATTTTTTTATTAATTGAGCATGTAATGTAATGATACAAAATTCAATTTTATTTTTTAGTCTTAATTTATGAATATTGTAGGATCTTGCGATCCTCGATCTGATCCGATTCGATCCAACCTCAAAACGATCTCATATAGGATCTCGATCCTGACAACCTTGACTCACTGAGGGTTGTTAGTGCCAAACCGATGCTTAAGGGAGAAGACATACGGAGCATTGAAAAAGAAGATCAAATATTTTCATACGCTAAAATGGCTTATCTTATTGTATATTCTAAATATGATAGCAGTACTGGAATAAGGGAGATGGTATGAGGGATATTCGGATGCATCTTTCAAACTTGGAGGCTAGGGAGAAGATATAAGGAGCATTGGAAAAGAAGATAGAGGTGGAAGGATAGTTTCAAGACCAAGTTTGGAGGAAGGCAGAGCCCCGGGCTGGAGGGCGTAGTTTTCAGCACCTTTTGTGCGGAATTTGTCCTATTCAGAGTTTTTTTCCATGAACTGATCGGTCGAGATTTGTCGCTATTTTGCTTTTGTTTTTGTTTTGATATAAAACCTTCGGAGGATTCATGTAATATTGACATTGTGGTGGACACTACGGTTGTAATTTAATAAAGGTCGACTAATAAAGGTTGACGATACCTGGAGCCGAAGTCTTCACTTAGAAAAGGAATTCTCTTCTCTTATCAATCCATTTCCCATTGCATCTTTGCTTGAACTCAAACTGAAATTGTAGGATACTGGGGTTTTTGTGCTACATCATTCGGACTGTTTTTTGTACCCTTGCACTACTTTCAAAGAATTGTTGATTTTGTATCGAATTTATGGTGATTATATTGCTTGTTTGGTACTGTTTTGTGTTGTACTATTGTTTGTGCTTTGAAGGTACTGAAATTATATGACAGATCTTGCGAAGTAGTTTAATATTTTTTCAAAAGACTTTCTTCTCTTGCTGCCCCACATCACATCATAGTATTTTCATCACCATAACTATTTTTTTGTACTATTTGTTTATGAACAACCGTATATTTCTCTTCTAGGTTGGCTTACATACGTGCATATCTTTACATATTCTCATTTTTTGTCCTTTATTTGAGTATTTTACTAATATTATTACTCTCTCTTCAGCTGGTGCATTTTGTTAACCAAGACTCTTTGGGTTTAGCAAATGACTTTTTGTCCTTGGGATTTATTCCTGATGAAGAAGATACACAGTTAGTTGCAGAAGCTTTGCGTGCCTCGTTTGATATTGATAGAAGGCTTTCAAATGATTTTCAGGTTTTCCTTCTGAACTGGTTCTTAATGCCTTAATTGTTGACCTTTGTACTCGACTGGTTTCAGTTAAAGCTCCTTCTTACAGAATAAATAATTTATCCTGTATTTTATATATGGTATTAGACTTTCAAGTATGATGGCTTTTTTAGAACTGGTCAGAATATCATTATTTTGTTTTTTTCTTCATAGCCATCGGCATGCATATTAGAGAGTGCACCTTGATTCTTGATATTGAAAGATATCTATATGAGTGTTAAAGAACTTGGATACATTGCACAAATATATTTAATATTATAAAGTATTTTTATTTTGATAAAACTTATTTTATAACAAATAAAAAATATTTAAATGCTAAATATTCTTAATTGAGTATAAATCTTTTCAAACTTAATATATTTATACTACAACAACAACACTCAAGCCTTTATCCCGCTATAGTAATATATTTATAATATATTTATATTAAAAATATAAAAATAATTAAGGTAAAATAAGTAAATCAGACCCTTAACTTTAAACCAAGTTTGAAATGATCTCTAAACTTTTAATTTTCTCATATTTGTCCCAAACTTTTAGAAAAATATTGAAATAGGTCCCTTGCCTAATTTTTGTTAAAATTTTAATAATTCTAGATGATGTGGCAGGTCCTAAGGTAGTGATGTGGTGTAATGTGAATATTAGGGATTATTATTTAATTGTAAAAAATATTTAAATTTTTTTATTCTATGTATGACATTTTGGCCTTAATTAGGCTCAAAATAATTATAAAAAGCTTTTTTTCATTTTTATAATAAAATAGTATTAATCAATATTGACGTTTTGCATTACGTCATCGCCATAGGACCGTCATATCATCTAAAACCTTTAAAACCTTAAAAAAGTTGGTTTAGGTATTTATTTCAAACTTCGCCTCATGTTTTGAGACCAATAATAGAAACTTGATTTTTCATGGTATTTTAAACTTAGGCTAAAGTTGAGGAACTTATTTAGGTATTTATCCAATAATTATTTAATGTTTTCACATTTTTGCAATATAAAATAAGAAAAATAAGGTGTGAAATAATTACACAAAATTAATTGTTATAATAATGCACATTAAAGAGAACAAAATAATAAGTCTAATTGATTTAAGCAAATATAATATAATAAGTATAAGTGATTTAGATATATATTAATAGTTAGCTAACATAACATAAAATAATAAGTCTAATTGATTTAAGCAAATATAATATAATAAGTATAAGTGATTTAGATATATATTAATAGTTAGCTAACATAACATAAAATAAAATAGCGGACGATATGTTCAAAAGCCTTGTCAGTTGATATATCGAGAAAAAGCGAATATGTCTGCTTATTTTTTACAAAATTGTATAATCTATTTTTTTAATGTTGTGTTTCTTTTAAAAAGACATGACGACAGACACCTCTGAGAACATTTAAAATAATGATATTGATAGAAATGTAAATATCCAACACTCCCCTTCAAATTGTCGTAAGATCCACCTATTGATCGTTTGAATTAATGAAGGATGTCAAAATCTCCGTAGACTAAATCTTTTGTCAATGACCACCGACCGCCCTGGGTTCGTCGGCGGGCAGCCCTGGGTTATTCGGTGTGCCCGCCGACGAACCCAGGGCGTACGGTGGCCGGCAAGCCCGCAGCCGCTCAGCAGGAAACTTATTCTCATTTTTTTCTCACATGAGTTATTCTCATTTGATTCAGATCCTATATATATATATATATACTAGCATTTTCGCACGGGCTTCGCCCATGCTCGATGCGTCTCTGTGCCCGCATCAAGGAGGGCTGCCCCGACATTCGAGCAGGCTGCGCACGCACCATAAATTGATTTTTTTCAAAACATATACATATGAGTACTTAAAATGACCGTAAAAAATGAAGTAATATTCCTATTTTTATTTTATAAAATTTTGCAAATTTTAATCTAAAAATATTAATTTATGCACACCATGATCCAATGAAGTAACATCCCTCTCCCGCCCCCCCCCCCCCCCCTCTCTCTCCGCATCACTCCCATTCCCGCCCCTCTCTCTCCCTCTCCCTCCCTCCCCCTCTCTCTCTCCCTCTTTCTTTCTTCATTAAAATCACTTTCTCTTTCCCCTCCCCTCCGCTCTTTGCCTCTCCCTCCAGCGCCCTCTCTCCCTCTCTCTCTCAACTCTCCCCCCCCCCTTTTCTCTCTCTCTCATGATCCAATGACTGATATTCAATCTTTGATGTGCCTTAGATATACATATTGTTTTATATAATAAGATATGTATATATGTATCACACAATAACTTCATGAATTCTTCATATGAAAAGTAGTGATATCAATTCACATGTAATAATAGTCATGCCTCTTTATTCAGCCCCTCTACAATTATTTGCTTCTAGTTTTTCCATAAAATCAAAAATCCACAATGATACAATACCCTTATGTAGATCATCTATTAGAAGGAGAGCCCAGCCAATTTACATTTGTATATCGATGGCTTTGATTTTGAAACAAGAATCCTCTTCATGGACCACTTTTACAAAATCGAAGGATCCCAATCACAACCGCAAATTCTCCTTGGTAAACCAAAATTGACACTAAGTATATTCAAAATAGGTTTTGAGGCGCGTTTATATGTTAGTTCCATTTTCTCGTAAGGTGTCTATACCAACTAGAATCAACATAAGACTCCCGTGTCTGGTTATGAGCGTGATTGTCAAATCCATGAGTGTCTAAAGTGACGTTGGGCCAAACATTTTCAGCGTCATCGAAAATACTTTAACCATACTTCCTTTGAGAGATGAAGATGTCTTTCTTTGTTGCAGCAACTCTGATTCCTAACAAATACTTCCAATTTCCAAGGTTCTTGATTTAAAAATGTTGGTGTCTCGAGTCAACCGATGTTGCTTCTCATCTTTATCAGTGATGATAATGTACAACATAAACCATCAACAAAATTCACTTCACCAACCGATGTTACATTACAAGTATTACTTAGATCCACTAGTCCGAGACGAGTTGACCCGCAGCCTGACCAGTTCTCCGCCAGAGATCCTTCTTCATCAGTGACCACTAGTGCACTTTGTTGTAATCACACTGACACTAATACTCAATCCCTGGTTATACGGTTCTCATAATCTGATGATATTTAGTGCGTTATCTTTTAGGATGTATGTCACGTAGCAATGCGGTGCCCTACAAGGAGTCTGCTCCTCAATGATGCATGAGTCTACTCCTAACTCCACATTGTATGATGAGGGATGTGTTGCGATTGTTGAGTTTGTTTATGAGAGCGACATGAGTAGAGCACTAAAGTTAGACACAAGTGATTGTTTATTGCTTTCAGTTCTTATTAATGAGGCCAAGATTTTAGTGAGCGATCCATTTATGTGAATAAGATTCTTGATGTCTATTCAAATCATATCTCCTAGTCATCTCACATGTGAGGCTCTCGAGCCTAGTGCTGCTTATTTAGTGATTACTTCCCTTACTTTTGTTGCACTCCTGATATTTCAGGAACTTATGTTGATACTTGTAACATTTGTAACGAATTTCATTATACCTCTCCCTGTAAGTCACCTGTTGTGTTCTCCTTCTTTGGAGACATTTGATACATCATAGAGTGGCATCCTAATGTCATCTCTTAGACATTCTTCCGAGTGATCATCATTTTCACACTGACTTTTCCTGCATACTGCTTGGTAAGTCTTTTGATGAGTCGCGTCTCTTGAAAAATATTTGGTATGTCATGAAATCATACTTTAGTGATGATACCTCATGTAAATATATGAATGTTCGCCGCATGCACGTTGAGTCTACACTCCACCTAGAGAGTTTCCTGACAATACACCACTCATTAGGGACCTACTCATCACTAGTGAGTTAGTCAAGGTTGAGAGTGTTGTTGATGGCTCACAGACTGTTATGACCTAACTAGGAGAAGAAGAGGAAGTAGGAAGAAGACTAGAAGATTAGGGTTTAGGAGAGGAAGAAGAGAGAGGATACCTGGAATAATCTTTCTTGTCCACCAAGGAGGAGGGGTTGGGTATTTATGCTCCCACCCAACCCCTAGGGCCGGCCGGCCCCATTGGGGCTGAACCCAATGTGGTTTAGCCCCCATTCTGCTTTATTGTTGGGTTCGGGTTGAACCAGATGGTTCAGCCCGACTTTCATTCCCCGTCTCCTTCGGTCTTCGCGCGTATTTAAATCCACGGAAACGTAGATCGTCCGGGGGCGTAACATTCCCCTCCCCATCAAGAAGTACCTTGTCCACAAGGTGAAAATCAGGATAGCGCTCCCGGAACTCCAAGAGGTCCCCCCACGAATTGTGCGACGCGGGCATCTGCTTCCATTTGACGAGGATCATTGGCCGGTACTCCGTGCCGTGTTTCTTACATTTGGTCATGAGAACTTCTTCAGGTAAGGGCCGCAATTCGCCGCCGCTGGTAGCCTCAGGTAAGATAGGAGTCACGGAAACAGCGTTCCCCAACTTCTTTTTGAGTACTGATACATGAAAAGTAGGGTGAATGCGTGACCCCTCCGGAAGCGCCAAAGTATAGGCGACGGGTCCTATCGCCGAATGACCCTGTACGGCCCGTAGTAGCGTGGGGCCAGTTTCTGATTTGCCCGACGGGCGACTGAGAGCTGACGATAGGACTGGAGCTTGAGAAACACCTCATCACCCACCGCAAATTCCCGTTTCGTACGGTGCTTGTCGGCTTGGACCTTCATGCGGTCTTGGGCCGCACGTAAATTGTCGCGGAGAATAGCCAAGGTCCGATCCCGATCTTGGAGAGCTCGATCGACCGCCGGGAGGGCAGTGCCGGTCGGTTCATAGGAGTACAACGTGGGTGGCGGGCGCCCGTACACCGCCTCGAACGGAGTGAGCCTGCTGGCCGTGTGATAAGAGGTGTTGTAGCAATACTCGGCCCAATGTAGCCACCTGGTCCACGTACGGGGTTCGTCCATGACAAAGCACCGTAAGTATGTCTCGACTCCTCTGTTGAGCACCTCTGTCTGCCCGTCGGTTTGGGGGTGATTGGACGTGCTCATGCGTAGTGTGGTACCCTGAAGCCGAAAAAGCTCCATCCAAAAATGGCTGACAAAAACTGGGTCCCTATCAGAGATGATGGCCCGAGGAATCTCGTGGAGTCGAACTATCTCTTTGGCGAAGAGGTCAGCCACTGTTTCCCCGGAATATGGGTGGCTCAAAGCAGGGAAGTGGTCGTACTTTATCGACCACGACTAGAATGACCGACTTGCCCTGTGATTTGGGAAGGCCCTCGATGAAGTCCATGGAGACGGTGTCCCAGATCTGGTGTGGGATTTCTAGCGGAGTAAGAAGACCCGCTGGGGAGATCGTCTCATACTTTTGCCGCTGGCAGACATCGCATTCCCGCACGAACTGCTGAACGTCCCGCTGCATCCCCTTCCAAAAGACGTGGGCCTTGACCCGCTGTAAGGTTCGATGGATGCCGGCATGACCACCGGTCGGTGAAGCGTGAAACTCCCGAATCATAGTAGTACGCCAAGGGGACGTGGCCGGTAGAACGAGTCGCCCCTGGTAGTAGAGCCGCGCGCCCAGTAAGTGATAGCCATCCTCTGTGCCTCGGCCCTGCTGCAGTGCTTCAACAATGTCGCGGAGAACTGGGTCCTGGAGAACCTCTGCCTGTGTGTCATCGAAGGAGGCAATCACCGGTCCCGAGATGTGTGTAAGGGAGCTCTCTGGTATCCGAGATAACGCATCGGCCGTCATATTCTCCTTGCCCTTCTTGTAGACAATCTCATAATCATACCCCAGAAGCTTCGTCAGCCACTTCGGTTGCAGCGGGGATGCCAACCGTTGCTCAAGGAAATGCTTCAGACTCTGGTGGTCTGTACGGACCTGGAAGTGCCGCCCCAAAAGATAGGGCCGCCATAAAGCGACCGCGTGAAATATGGCGAGCATCTCCTTCTCGTACGTAGAGAGCCCCAAGGTCCTGGGGGCGAGAGCTTTACTGAAATAAGCAAGTGGCCGACCCTCCTGCATGAGGACCGCGCCGATGCCGACGCCAGATGCGTCCGTCTCCACCACAATGTCCTTGGAGAAATCCGGAAGTGCTAGCACGGGGGAGGTCATGGCCCTTTTGAGGCCATTGAATGCTTCCTCGGCCTCTGCATGCCAGCGGAAGGAATCCTTCTGCAGCAACTGGGTGAGTGGCCGTGCGATCTTCCCGTAGTCCTTCACGAACCGGCGATAGTAGCCGGTCAGCCCAAGAAAGCCTCGTAAGGCCCGGATCTTCGTGGGTTGCGGCCAAGTCACCATGCTTTCAATCTTCCTCTGGTCGGCCCGGACCCCTTGAGCGGAGACCAAATGTCCCAAGTATTCGACCTCCGCCTGCCCAAAATAGCATTTGGATCGCCTGGCATACAGTTGGTGCTCCCGCAAAATGTGAAACACATGCCGAACGTGCTCCCGATGCTCCTCCCAGCTCCTGCTATAGATCAAAATATCATCAAAGAAAACTAGCACATACCGACGAAGCAGTGGTCGGAAAATCTCGTTCATGACGGCTTGGAAGGTAGATGGGGCGTTGGCCAAACCGAACGGCATCACCAGAAACTCATAATGACCGTCGTGAGTACGAAACGCCGTCTTGTGGATGTCTTCGTCCCGCATGCGTATCTGATGGTAGCCGGATCGGAGATCCAGCTTGGTGAAGAGGCTTGCCCCATGCAGTTCGTCTAGCAGCTCCTCGATCATCGGAATAGGAAACTTGTCTTTAATGGTCGAGTGATTCAGTCCCCTGTAATCGACACAAAACCGCCAGAAGCCATCCTTCTTCTTGACCAAGATGATCGGAGAAGAGAAAGCGCTGGTGCTGGGTCGGATGATGCCGACGGCCATCATCTCTCGTACGCTGCGTTCTATCTCCGTCTTCTGAATGTGGGGGTACCGGTATGGACGAATATTCGTCGGGTCTTCTCCGGCCTTCAGCTGAATCTGATGATCTCTGAACCGTGCGGGCGGTAAAGAATGTGGTGCCTGGAAGATGTCGTCAAACTGAACCAACAAATCCTGCAGTTGCTTTGGTTCCGTCGTCGGCCCAAGGGCCTCTATCGCCCACAGCAGGGCCATCATACTACCCTCTTCCTCCATCCTTTGCAGGCTCGTGAGTGATATCTCCTTGAGCGGAGACGTCTGTATCCCCATTAGGCAATGCTCTGTCCCCAGGTGCGAGAACTCCAACGTCATCTTCTCCCAATCAGTGGTTACCTGCTTGAGCTGGCGGAGCCACTGCACGCCCAACACCATGTCCGACCCCCGAATCGGGAGCAGGTAGACATCCGTCCGGCACACATAGCCCTGTAGTCGCAGCTCCACCCCTTTCAGGACCCCTTTGCACCTCAACTTGCTGTCGTCCGCCACCATAACCTGGAAAGAAGCCCCCTTGTCGACTGCATGTCCCGCCTTCTGTGCCGCTGCGGGGGTGATAAAATTATTGGTACTCCCGCTATCTATCAAAATAGTCACCCGCTCGTGCCCCAACTTCCCAGCAATCCGTAACGTAAGAGGGGCCGAACATCCTTCCATTGCCTGGATGGACACTCCAAACTCCGCAAGGTCCAAACCATCCACCTCATCACAGGTAGTGAGCTCCTCCTCGTCATCCTCCTCCCTCAGCATGAATACTTGCACCTTTTGGCACCGGTGTCCTGGTGTATACTTTTCGTCGCAATTGAAGCATAGCCATTTGTCCTTCCTGGCCTGCAGCTCAGGCCACGTCAGGCGTGTCACTGTCGGCCGTCCGGCCTGCGGCTGCTCACGCCGCCCCGCTACCGGTGCTGCTGGCGCTGCGGGAGTGCGTGCTCCCCCTCGATTTCGCTGGCGGTTGCACCGCTCCTCCTGTATCCTGGCTAGACTGATGGTGTGGCTCAGACTGTACGACATGTAGGCATAGACCTCATCTCTCAGGTGGTCCTTCAGCCCTGAAATGAAACAACTGAGGAGGGTCTTTTCCCCCCAATTGACCCGATTTGCCAGCCGCTCGAACTCCGTGCGATATTCCGTCACGGTCCCCTTCTGTCGGAGTTTCTGCAAGGTGGCCTCCACGTCCTCGTCTTCCAAGGGGCCGAAGCGGGCCGTGAATCCCTCTATAAAGTGCGCCCACGGCGCGTACCCATAGCTTCGAACGAACCATTGTGCCCACTGGTATGCGTCGCCCTCCAAGTGAAACGACGCCAACTGCACTCACTGCTCATTGGGGATCTCTTGGTATGTGAAGAACAACTCCGTCTTTTGTACCCATTGCAGTGCGTCACTACCTCGGAATGTCGGAAAATTCATCCTCATACGTTTTGGTTGCATAACATCCCGCTTGGTCGCTCCTCCATTCCTGCCATACCCTGGCTCTAGCCCTGTTGGCCTGAGTTGTTCGGCCACTGGATTCGGCCTACCATAGTAGTCTTGATAATGTTCCCCTCCGTATGCCCCTCCCATAAGAGGGCCCTCCTCGTCGTCAAAAACGTGTCTGGGAGGATATCCCCGCCATTGTTCGCCTTGCCCCATCCTCGCTGGAGTCCCTAGTGCCGGTGGTCTGGGGAGGATCCCATTTCCAGCACCATTCAACCCTCCCATGTGCAGCGGCGGCCTCCAATTAGGCTCCTGAGGTCCAAAAGGGCGGCCGGCAGCCACCCCGGCGACTCCACCGCCGGCGGCCACCCCTCCCGGGCCGATCCACCCCCCGGCGACCTGCTGGTGGGGGTTTGGTCCTTATAACACTATGGACAAGGTTGTAGATGTCGGATGTCGGGTTCATGTCGGTTTGAGTTTGAAATGTCGTATGTCGGATTGCGGGGGATATATCGGGGATATTTTACAATATTGGATTTTATCATTTAAATAAAGATTACAGTATTTATAAACATATTTTTTGCAAATAAGTAAAAATGTACAGACAAATAATTATAACAAAGTATAGACAAATAAGTATTTATAACATTTTCTGTGAAATAATTTTGAAAGATAAAGGAGAAGCACATGTAATTATGTAAAGTTGGAGGGGAGTTTTTCTTAGCATAGGAGAAATAAAAATCACTGCAGATTTACACAAGGAAATGTATAAACTTAGTTATTGCAAGAAAGAAACCTAACTATAGCATAAATAAGAATCTTACAGTAACACAAGTTTAATAAAACTTTTAGATCTTATGACTTGATCAATATAATAACTCCAAATAAAACTTTCAATTGTCGCAGAAACAAGAAGAAAAAAGAAGAAAGAAGAAGGGGACGTACAGTGGAGTGAAGTAGCAGAAACACTAAAGCACGACATCGACTCCTCGCGTCCTCGCCTGTGATGCCAATTCGTAGAAAGCCCGGCGTCGTCGTCTACTCCTCGTCTGCGATGTCGATCTGTTGCCTCGTCACCGGAGGAGCTGTCGAGTGTCGACCACTCCGCCAGAGCGACTCTCCAGTAAAATTTAGGGTAGAGCGAGAAATGTCGAATGCGTGAAATGGACTCGTGAAGTGAAAAAATATGGGTTCTGTGGACTATGTTTTTTTATATATTAAATATAATAACCGAAATATCGGGTTAGAGATATATCGATATATCGGGATATATCGCCGTTTTTTTACAAAACGATATTTTTGTCAAACAAATCGGTTTCATTGCGGTTTGCACACAAAACCTTTATGTTGGTCGACATGTCGGACATGTCGGCCGATATCTACAACACTGACTATGGAGCCTTAGGTTCCGTTTGGCACTGTGGTGGCGGTCGTAAACACATGGGTTAAATCGTCATTCGTTAAGGATCACCTAACAAACATCATCTATTTGAACGTAAAAGTGAATGAAGTTCCTTATGTGGGCGTTAACGAATGTCAATTTAACCCCGATGTTTATGACCGCCACCGCCATGCCAAACGGAGCCTTAGTAAGAAGTTATTCATATTGATTATTCACCATTCACATAGTTTCATGATCATTTACATATATTGCATGACTCGCTTGTGTTATATGATTCACATTTACTGTAAATTTTGCATCAGTTGCATGAACTTGTCCGACTTAAGATTGCATTTAGTAATAAAAATTATAAATTTTACGTTGACATCCACTTCAGAGAGCATAGCTTTAGTGAAGACAAGTGATGATTAGAATTAGAGCTGAGAGGTTCCTTTAGGGGGCAACGAAAAAATTAAATGTCAAGTGAATGATCCCCTTCATAGTATTATGAGAAATTAGGTCGGATTCTTACGAATTAAATGACCCTAAGAACATGAGAATTCATCTTGTATTCAACATTGAGAATTTGCCTCCATATTATGACATCCACAAGTATTAGTTCATTCCCTAATAGTACTTTGGACCTGCAACCACCACTTATACCAGACAGTCCTACTCAGCTCCCGCCTCAGCTCACTATCCAGCTACTAGCAGATTCATTAGTTCCTACTTCGGTACATCTTTCTCCTTTTACACCTGAGAGCATACACCCTTCCACCGAGAGCATACCATACATTGTAAGTCATGACATTTTAGCGGCACAAGATGGCTACATGGTACGATCCTTGGTTCATTGGAGGGGGCAACCGACAATTGATGATACTTACATGACACCAGACGAGCTCTGCTTATTGCCTATGGGCTTCTTGGGGAGTATGATCATTTTCATTCAATGGAGATGAATGCTCTCATGGTGGGGTGAATTGATGGGGGGCACATTTCAGGGGTGGGCCGACCCCTATGGCCCTATCAGATCCTGTCTGAATTTACTTCTACAAGAGGTGGAGTTATGCTAGTTGGATGAATTGTCTGAGTCTGGAGTTGCAAGGACAGTATATATATATATATATATATATATATATATATATATATATATATATATATATATATATCATGTAAAATTAGTGGATTTATATTTCAGGCGATCCTTGTTGTCTGTAGTGGTTTCTAAGTTTATAAATTGAGGTCTGAGAGTTGATTTTCAGATATCGCAAAATTTGGAGAGAATTTTCGGACTCTCACGGTCTTCCCACCGTGATGATTCCGTGGACTCTTGGTGCCGAAGCCAAGACAACTACCCTCCTTTCTCATAACTACCCTCCCCCTAACTCATAATCACCATTTACTATCTCATCCTCCACCTGATTACACTCGTAGAAGTACCAACAACCACTCATATCCCAATAACTGCCACCCAATTCATGTTTTAACCACTTAATTCATTGTTGAAACGGCTCACCATGAATAGTAATCTCATATTCCACCCAGTTCAAGCCCAGCTGGAAGCCTATTCTTCATCCTGAAAGAAAACTGCCTCTTTTGTATACTTGTCTGAGCCCCAAGAGGCATTTTGAACTCTCTATTCCTGCAGCCATTGACTGTTCTCAGTCTCACCGAACCCTTTCACCTCCGATATCACTCCTGGAACCAATTCCAGCAGCATTTACACCATTTTCATACCTCCAACAGCCCCAGCCGCTTCCAACAGCCTCCACCCACCTTCTAATGATCCCCTGGCCGCCTCCAACAGCTCACTGCCACCTCCAACGGCCTGAGGCCACCCTCCAACAGCTCCGACTCCGGACATCTGGGTAGTAAGGTAATTTCAGTGACGGAACCACTTCCATCTCGCTGTTCAGAATCTGATTCAGCAGCCACATACCACTATTGGGCTTAATTACTCGTGTAAGTTCTAAATTGGAAGTCTAGTTTACTTTGTGTTGATTGCTTGTTGAAATACATATGGTTTGAGATATATATTTGTAAAAGTCCGCTTAATCTCTTTGTTCTATTTGAAGCCGTATTAGCCAAGTATTTAATCAAAATGCTTTTTAATTTTAACTTGATCTTGTTTTATCTAATGCCTAATCTTAATTGTGCATATTCGTAACTTTTCTTGTAATTTCAGAATTATTGCTATCAAATGTTGGCTATTGCATGAGCATCACAATCTAGACTTTCCTACACCGCTACACTTCCATTCATTCATTAGAATCCCCTTGTAGCATAATTGTTGGAAGAGGAGGAAATTGAAATAGTAGTGATTTCATTTATCCTCATATGGTCTTAATATAGGAATTACATGGACACAAACTGATATGGCAATGTGGGACTAATACCCACTCACACACAAATATTAATATAATAATAAACTCTTACACTCCAATACTCCCCCTCAAGCTGAAGGGGGGCCCTTCAACTTGGACATATCAAATAACGGCAATGAGTAGGCGATGCATGACAAAACATCAGACGATCCACCAGGGAAAATCCAAATCGGGGAATCAAGTCGGGGACATAGCCACACACGACACTGACCCACACATGACACAGGATCTACACACGACGTGGATTTGCTGGAAACCGGTCAACCAACATCACCTACACAACATGCAAAAGAGAACGAAATATGGGGACACATCATCAAATGGGTGATCGGGTATAATTTGTCGGGGATCCTCCGCATAAAGGGTGGTCCCTCACGACACAGCCCCACACAACACGGTCCCATGCGACACAACCCACTGAGATTAGAACACCAACATCAGTCGTGTCCCAACATACGACCAATACATATGGGGCGACGCATAACAACATAAGCCTGGAGGCCGTGTGGAACGAAGGCGAAAAAATAAAAAAAAGATCATCTAAGTCGCCTTCATCCCAACACTTCCCCTCATGTGGGCACACGTGCATGAAGGTAGGACAACAACCATAGCAAACATTATCAATAATCAAGCAAAAACATTGAAAGACACGCACAAAACACATAAAAAGTACCAAATCAGCACGAGGCACTAGCATCGGCGAGAGATCAACACCTCAAAAGAGATAGCAAAAGTTGGAATTGATAAAAAAGGCTATAGACAGTTGTCAGAGTCCACATAAATTAGAAGCAGCAACATGGGAATAGGGACAAGAAGCTGGACTGGATCGAAGCAGAGGAATAGGGACAAGAAGCAAGAGTTGCGGCCACGGGAAAAGAGGGAATTCATGGTTACGCACGTGAGGAATTGTTTGGCTCTGATATCATCTTAGAAGAGGGGGAAATTGAAATAGTAGTGATTTCATTCATCCTCATAGGGGCTTAATATAGGAATTATATGGACACTTACAGACTGAACTGGCAATGTGGGACTAATACCCACTCACACATAAATATTAATATAATAATAAACTTCTTCACTCCAACAATAATTGCATGTTTATACACACCTGGACCCGTGCTGCATCACTTAGCTATCTTGTTTTCTTGTTGGTGTGGTCATGGCCAGCAGTCATATTGTACTAAATCAAGTTTTTAATAGTTTTTGTTTGTGCATTAACTGCAGGGAGTAATGAACCATTTGTATGATGTCATGTATGAATTCAACTTCTCACTTCCTCCTGATTATGCTCTTGTGATAAGGGCATTGGGATCTTTGGAAGGTACTGCAAAAGCATTAGATCCAGAATTTAAAGTTATTGAGAGTGCATATCCTTTTGTGGTGGGTAGACTTCTTACGGACCCTGATCCTGACATGAGAAAAATTTTAAGGGAACTTCTTATTCGCAATGACGGCTCAATTAGATGGAATCGGCTTGAGCGGTTGGTATGTAGTAGTTTTCCACGTTGATTATGAAACATTGATTGCTAAGTGTCAGTCTCATGATTGTACTTTTGTTTAAGCCGCTTACCATATTTTTTCATGCGAAATTGATAAGGTAGTTTTTTAAACATTTAAATATGCAGACTGCACTTGATTACTTGACTTTCTAGCTAGAGCAGGCATGATTAATGAACTTGGCGGTTCAAATGTTGGATTTAGTGCATGCTCTATTTTGATGCATAATGTCTCATCTCATGTGCACTCCAGATTTAGTGCATGCTCTATTAAGAATTTGTATTACGTAATTGCAATAGTCCACTATGATGGTAATATTATCATTTTGTGAAAAAGATGTTTGTTTTCATCTGTTATATTTTCCCCATGTAAATTTTCATAGTTCAATTGCATGAGTAAAGTGTTAGGAGCGAAGAAGCGATGCATGTATTTCTCATATCAATATTCATCCATCATTATTTAATTACAATTCATTAACCCTATTTATAAAAATAGGGTATATTGAATCTAGCCTCTATAAAAATTATTAAGTATTCATGTTAGAAAATGTAGAGGTAATGTAATATGAAGCAGAATAATTTATTACTTCATATTAACTTAAAAAATAGAAGTGGTAAGGGCCAAGAAAGTGAACATTTACATTGGGCTTATACATAGTTCTTCTACACTACTCTGCAAGTTTGAGCATACAGATTGTAGGCACCAAGATTAGAAACGAATTGTCAGTATAGGGAGCGAGGTAAGGCCTTGGTTAGGATATTAGACATTTACTTGGCATCGGGTATATGTCATAGATCAATTTGTAAAGTTGAACTTTTTCCTAGATAAAATGACAATCGACTTCGATATGTTTGAGTTCATGAAAGATGGGATTTTTGGTACAATCGCAGTATAAGACGAACGAAGAGGGGAGCTTGACACCAAGATTAGTAAGAAGACTTTCCAGCCATGAGATTCAGAAACGCGGACGCAATCGAGCGATGCTCAGCCTCCGCAGAGGAACGTGTCACCATTGTTTGCTTCTTGCTCTGCCAAGTGACCAGGTGTATCCAAAATGTAATGTATTTGCCCTCATAATATCAGAAGTATTGTCATCTTTGCTTCAACCCAACCCGTACTAAGCTAAACCACACGGTTTTGCCCTTTTCCACAAGTGTCCTACTAGTACTTCCCTGGAGGTCACCCATCTCAGGGTTACTCTTATTGTATCATGTTTAACCATGGAGTTTCTAACACAATTCCACTAGTTTCTTCGAAAAGGTACCTCTGATATTTGAGGAGACGAATTATTATTTAAGTCCAATAACTCTTTCTCTAATTTTGATGTGAGATTTGGTTTATTCATGCACCTCTTTCCACTAGAAGCCCCACAAATCACTCTCCTCTTTAAACTTCTCCTTATATGTAAGAGTTTTGCCCTCATCAGAGTAATAAGGAATTTGTTCAAAAAAGGTAACATCTTTTGTTGGATGTATATCCAATAAAAATACATTTTATCGTTTGATGGTCTAATTTATCCTTATAAGGCCCCACAATATGAACAAATGCAACGCATCCAAATATCTTAGGTAGGAGTTTGAATAATGGCATATTTGGGCAAAGATATTTTAGGGGGTACTTTCCCTCCAAAGTATCAGTGGTCATCCAATTAATTAAGTAGACGAACGTGAGGACACCATCATACCACAGTCCCTTAGGGACGTGCATCTCTTGCAACAGGAAACGAGTAGTAATAATGATATGACGGTTCTTTCCTTCGGCCACCCCATTCTGATGAGGGGTCCCGGGACAGGAAGTTTTGAAAATAATGTATGATCTCCCAAGAATCTCTGAAGATCACTTTCTGTGTATTCGCTTCCATTATCACTCCTAAAGATTTTAATTTTAGCTTTAAATTGAGTATGCACATGATGATAAAATAGTTGAAATATTTCAGAGACCTCATTTTCCTTTTCAATTAGTACACCCAAGTAAAGCATGAATAATCATCAATTAAAAAAACAAAATATTGAAATCCATTCACATAGCAAATAAGAGATGTCCAGACATCAGAATATATCAAATCAAAACACTTCACATTTCGACTCCAACTAGGAGCATAGTTGGTTCTGCAGGGTTTAGCAAATTCACAAGACTGACAAATAAAAGTAGATTTAGCAACATCAAAAATTTGTGGAAAGATAGTCTTTAAGGTCTTCAAGCTAGCATGCCCAAATCTCTTATGTTACAGCATCAACTGATCAGTATTGGTAGACTTTTGTGCACCAAAAGCATGACCGGTGTCCATGACATACGCACCACCAGGCTCATGTCCACCACCAATCGTCTTCTCACTCGCCAGATTCTGAAAAACACAATGAGAAGAGAAAAAAGTAATAGACCAGTTAAGTTGTTTAGCTAAACTGCTCACAGACAACAGATTTGTGTGGAATGACGGAACAACAACCACGAAATTGAGAGAAATATAGGGAGAAAGATGAATAACCCCTTTATCAGTCAGTGAAACCGAGGATCCATCAACGAGTCTCACACTGGCATATGCAGAAGAAACAGAATAAACACGCATAGAAGATCCCATCATATGGCCGAATGCTCCTGAGTCAGTGATTCAAGGAGATGGTCCTTTAGAGGACACAGAGGTAGTGCAAACATGAGCATCCGTTCCAGCCAAGCCTGTAGCAAGAGGTCTTCCAAAAGCACTGATTTTCAGGACCTTGAGTTCTTTAGTCAAACTTTCATTTTCCGTCAGAAGATATCCAGTGTTCTCTAAATTGTCATACATAGCAGTTTGGGATCTCACATTTCTCATCAGAACCACAAATCCAACTTGAAGGAACCTAATGAGGGTGAAGGTCTCAACATTTCTCTTTCTCATGTCCTTTCTTCCCACGTTGAGGTGACGCAAGATGAATTTATAGGCGACGGAAAATCTGCGACCTAACCCTGCATGTTATGCAAATCCGACGGTTAAGCCACAATTAGATAATAAATAAAACATCCAACGCAAAATAAATTCACGACAAGGCAAAATAATTTATTTGGGCAAACAAGCTTAGGCTTCCCTCCGCGTGGAGGGCCAAAGCACGAGCGTGCGGCAAATAAATCCTCCAAATCACAATAATAATCTCACAAGTAACTACCGTACAAGAGATCCAAAACCAGTACAAGATCCATTCCAATATAGATATGCTGAAAATAATTATCTGATACAACAAGTACTCACCAAGTAGTGGGCTGAACAAGGCACTGAAGATTCCGGAGCCGAAAATGCGTGTACGATGATCCGAGGTTGGAATCAGCGGCGTGAAAATAATGTAGGTGGATGTCCTTGGCGGTGGAGGGTGGGATCGAGCCAGAAATGGAGATATCCAGCCACGTATGGGTAGATCCGAGCGGGGAGGAGTAGATCTGATATTTTGGAATCAGATCCGGTCTTAAAATTCTGAATCTGGGCTGATCTGGAAAGAGGAAAGGATATGGAAGGTGGATCCACCAAAGGGGAGGGGTCGGGTTTGTTGGTTTGCTGGAGGAGGAAGTGGCGGCGGTGACAGGGCCGACTAAGGGGGTCGGCGGCTTCACGCAAGGGGGGGGGGAAGGAACTATAGGGGTTGAACAGTAAATTTCATTAGTGAACAGTAACCGTGAACAATAACCTTGAACAGTGATCTTTTTTCCTGGACAACACTAGTGGGTTGGAATTTGGGGGTTGTAGGGGCTGCGGATGAGGGTTTCAGAGGAGAAAAAGAGGGCTATGGATGGGTAGTACCTTGGGGAGGAGTTTGAGCGCCTAAGAGTCGTCAGTTAAGGTTCCACGGCGTTGGCACTGTGGGGTGATCGCGGAGTTCCGGGATTTTCAGTGTGGAGTTGATATATCCTTGCAAAGTCTTTCTTTTTTAATAATTCCGCTCAATTAGCTTCTACATTTTTTTAGCAGTTTGTTAGAAAAGAAATTGACTGGCAATCTTGGGTTCCATAGAGTTGACAAATCAATTAATCACGGTAAGATTCTCACTTTTTCAGTCCTCATATAAAGGATCAGACTTATTTGGGGTCTGCTTGGATCAGGTAATAAATACAAGTCTTTGAGGCTCCTAATGAATATCCGCATTGACTGAGCTCACATGAGGTAATTTCTCTAATTCAGCTTAATGTGAGTCACCCTGTGATTAAAGTACATGTTAGAACTTCCTCCACTATATTGTTTAGGTTGATCACCACCACTTTAGAGGCATTAACAATCTTCAATTTGTTCTCCATAAGAACAATCACCTAGAATAAGAGTGAAGGTGCGGCAGAAACGGAAGGAGAAACCGATAATCAATAGACCCAAGGGACAACGACAGCGGCGGATCCTTCCTGGGCAGGAGACACGACCTCTAGCACCGACAACCACCAAGGTAGCAACCTCCTTCAATAGTAGCAACAAGAAACGGGGCGGAGCTTCGTCGGCTTCAGCCGCTCCAGCACCGACAACTATCAGAGCAACAACCTCCTTCAATAACAGCCGCAAGAAATGGGCCGGCAGATCCGACTGCTTCAGCCGAGCAACCCACAAGAGCCTTCGTCGGGGAAAAAACTTTCCAGGGACGACAGCGGCAAGCAATAGCAATCACGGGCGAGCCTTCAGGGCGACTTCGAGGAACGAAACCGCTTTGATACCATGTCAAGAGAGCGAGTGAAGGCTCTTGCCTTTAGGATTTTCCTCCTTGCGGTCACATCCGAGGCAAAGGAATTTTAAGCCCTTCAGCCACTCTTTGAGATGTCGTCACCACCTGGTAAGTCTAGGTTAGCTTGCATCTTAACAGAAAATTCTCTGAATGTGTGTTAGAGAAAGTCATGTAAAGGCCCATTACTACGGCCCATATTTTGGCCCACTAGCTCTCTTGTATTTATCCCACATCTTAGGATTGGGATACTTCATCTCTCTCTTCTTATAAATATGTACAAACTTGTGTTGTATAATTAAATTCTTGGAGTAATAAAGAAGTTCTCTTTATTTTTTTGCAATCTTCTACATGGTATTAATCACCCTGATCCTCCTATTTCTACGGTTTTCACTCTCTAAGCGGTTAACCTTTCTCAGACCGCAAGGTGCTACGATCTGGTTCTTCTTTCTCAGACCGCAAGGTGTTGCGGTCTCAGTTTCCCTTGTCGCAGCTTCTCTCCCGGGCTTCCACCTCCCCAAACTCTTGGCCTTTATAGACTTTGGTCTTCTGACAGGTGGTCCCCCCCTCTTCTCATCTCGTCGCGACCTCCTTTGCCATTTTTTTCTCTCCGCCATAGCAGTTCGCCGCAGCCTTCTCATAGCAGTTCGTCGCAGACTTGTCGCATCCAGTGCTTGTCTAACAGCATACCCTCTCCGCAGCAGCAGTTCGCTTTGCATCAGCGGTTCCTTGCCCTATCTGTCGTGTCTCTCAGGTTGTTGCGTCTCTCCAGGCCGCCAGTTCTTCGCAACTCGCTGGTTCTTCTCCAGACCGCGAGTTCTTCTCCAGGCCGCTGCTTCTCTGGCTACAAGTTCTCAGGTCATTGGTTAATCTCCAGGTCGTTGCTTCCTCTGGCCACCGCTTCTTCAGACCGTCGCTGGGGTCTTCATTCCGCCGCTCTTTTCTTTTTTTCGCCACTGAGCGAGCTACTGTCCTTGGCCTGCTTGTCGCCGCTGAGTGAGTTGTTGTCCTTGGTCGCCCATATTTGATCCATTTCCAGTTAGCCAGCCCCGTCAATTCTCCAACTGTGTCAGTTCCACCATCTCACAATTCACTTGTTCCCCTGTCTATCTGCTTCCTGGAGTTGCTGCTTTCATGGACTCGACTGCATCTTCCTCCCTTCCTGCCCGCGTTGCTGCTGCTTCTCTTGAACTTCGTGATGAACTTCGGGTCACCACCATTTCTCTATGTGGGAAGCCGAACTTTATTGAGTGGGTTCACTCAGTTTGTCGTGTTCTGCAAACAAAAGACCTTCATCACCTGACAAGGGCTCCTCTCACTGTTCTTACCGAGGAGTGGATCCGTGATGATGGTCGTGTCCAATCATGGATTCTCAATTCCCTGGACACCGAGCCATATATGTTGACCATGTATCATGAGACGGCTCATGCTATGTGGGAGGATCTTCACTCCCTCTATTCTGGCAAGGATAGCCTCCAGCATTTGTTCGACATAATTACTGATCTTCAAACACTTGACCCCGGGGCACCTGGTGACTTGACTTCTTTGTGTCTCGGGCCAAGACTCTTGTTGAGGCATGGATACAGCATCAGCCTTCTACCACGGATTTTGTTGTGCAACGGGCGCAGAAAGAGACAGTTGGGATTGCCAAGATGATGACCCGTGCTCCACCCCATCTTCATGGTGTTCGGGCTCAGATTCTATCCTCGGCTACTACTCCCTCTTTGTTAGATGTGTGCTTGATGCTCCTAAAGGTTACTCCACCTTTAAATGCACCTGCTAATATAACTCCGGCTCTCCTCCAGCAGCCCATATCTACTCTTGCTCCTTCAGCTCGTGGTCCACTGGCTCGTGGAGGTCGTACTTCTCGGGGACGGGGACGTGCTGGTCGAACCCTCTTTAAATGTTCTCTTTGCGGTCGAGATGGTCATCTTGAGGCAACCTGTTATCGCAATCATGGTTTCTCTCCTCACCTCACTGCTTATGGTGCTGTAGATCCTCACTCCACCACCAGTCAGGACATTGCTGCTTTGCGCACCCAACTCTAACAGTTACAAGGGGTGGTTTGTCGCTCTGGATCCGTAGCGTCGATCTCTAATGAAGGTATATCTTGTCTCTCTCAAAGCTCTTACTGGATCGTGGACTCTGGTGTCACGCATCATATCTCTCCGTAGCAACCGCCTCAATACTTGAACTCTGCTTATCCTAAGTTCATAACAATGGCCAATGGTGACGCCATCCCGGTTTTTGGCACTGCTCATCTGCTTTTTGTTAGCCGTCTTACTCAAGATCTTGATTGTTGTGTAACTTTCTCACCCTCCTCCTTTGTTGTGCAGGATCGACAAACACAGAATATTCTTAGTAGGGGGAGGTTGTCTAATGGGCTTTACCTTCTGGATGTTCCACCTACTATTCTCTCCACGGTCTCTTTTGTTGCTTGGCATCGTTGTCTTGGGCATACTCCTCTTCAGATTCTCAAGAAAGCTTTACCAAATGTTTTTCTTCATGAGTTTACTTGTGAATTTTGTATATTTGGCAAATAGTATTGTGTCTCTTTGAATTCTCCATGTACTCTGATATTTGGGGACCTTATAGGATCCCTAGTGTTTATGATTATCACTATTTTGTGACGTTTATTGATGATTACTCGCGCGTCACATGACTGTATTTGATTGTATTTGTTTCGTGATTGTGTTGAACTCCCCTCTATCTTCCGTGCATTTCTTACGGAGACTCGCACTCAGTTTTCCACTTGCTTGAAAGTTCTTCGCACCATAATGCTCGTGAATATACCAGTCGTACCTTCTTCAATCTCTGCACAGAATTTGACATTATTCATCAGACTTCGTGCTCGTATACTGCTCAATAAAATGGGGGTGGTAGAACGGAAAAATCATCACCTTCTTGATGTCGTCCAATCTCTTATGTTTCAAATGCAGGTTCCTCCACTATACTGGAACTTTACTATTTTTACTGTTTGTCATCTCATCAATCGCATGCCCTCGTTCGTCCTCAACTTCGCGACCCCGTTTAATCTTTTTTTCATTCAAATGCTTCTTTCTCTCTCATGTCTTGTGTTTTTGGATGAACATGTTATGTCCATAACCTTGATCCACCTACTGACAAATTTGTTCATCGTGCTACAAAATTTATGTTTGTTAGATACTCTCATATTCAGAAGGGGTATGTACGCTACTCTCCTACCAATGGTAAAATGATCGTTTTGGCTGATGTCACCTTTCTTGAGGACGAACCACTTCACTCCTCCCCTACTGATCCTCTTCTTCCGCCTCCGCTACTTCGGCCTACGGTTCCAGTCACGTCTCCGCTTTCACCTCTCCTTACCACACCCATCCAACCCAAACCACTCTTCGTTTATACATTCGTCGTCCTCCCAAATCTGATGCCCTACTGCAATTTCCCTCTACTGGTGTGATCTTGCGGCCTGTTGATCCGACATCGACTTCTACGGCTCATCCCTTGGAAAATTACGTATCCTTACATCTCCTATCCCTACGTCTTCTCAAAATTGTGATCTCTCTCTCTCTTTCATTTCTATACCTAACTCTTTGCAGGAAGCTCTCCAGCATTCGGGGTAACGTGCGATCATGGATGAGAAAATGACTGCTCTTTGGGCCAATCGGACTTGGGATCTTGTTCATATCCATCCAGGACAGACTTGTGTCGGTTGTAAGTGGGTCTTTACAATCAAACATACTCCTGACGGCACAGTTGAACGGCTAAAAGCCCGGCTCGCGGGTTCACTCAGCAACAAGGCCTCGACGGTGATGAGACTTTTTCACCTGTCGTCAAATTAAATACCGTTCGGGTCTTGATCTACTTGGTTGTTCATCGTCAATGGACCCTACACCAGTTGGATATCAAGAATGTTTTTCTCAATGGAGACCTTTTTGAAACTGTTTACATGCACCAACCTCCCGGGTTTGAGACCACGGGGGAGTCCTATGTCTGTCATCTAAGAAAATCTATTTATGGTCTCAAATAGTCTCCTTGGGCTTGGTTTAACAAGTTTGGCATGGTTGTTCGTGACATTGGATTTACGCGGAGCTCGGCTGACTTCTCTTTTCATCAATCAACCGACACAATCATTCTCCCGGTGTATGTTGATGTTATTTTGATTATTGACAATGACTCTACAGAGATCCAACAAATCAAGCAGCACTTAAACTTTGTTTTTCAAAGTAAAGATCCGGGAAATCTTCGATACTTTCTTGAACTAGAATTAGCTAGAAGACCTGATGCCCTCGTCCTATCACAACGGATGTACTGTCTTGATTTTCTTCAGGATGCAGGCTATTCAAGATCCAAACTTGCTGACACCCCTATGGATGTCAATCATAAGCTCTGCGCTCATGAAACTGACTATGATCCTCTACTTACGAATCCAGAGTATTATCAGCGTTTTGTTGGAAAGTTGATATATCTGACTGTTATAAGACCTGATATCTTGTTTACTGTTGGAGTTGTCAGTTGGTTTATGCACACTCCGCGGACCTCTCATCTTCAGGCTGTCAATCACATTCTCAGATACTTGAAGAAGGCTCTGGGGCAAGGGCTTGTGTACAAACCATCCTTTTCTCTATCTTTGGTTGCATATTATGATGTTGACTATGTGAGGTCTCTTGATGATCGACGATCCACAACTAGTTTTTGTACATATTTTGGAGGAAATTTTATTACCTAGTGTAGCAAAAAGCAATCAGTAGTTACTTGCTCATCGACTGAAGCCGAGTATCGTGCGATGGCGGCAGTTGTGACAGAACTGACATGGCTAGAAAGTCTCCTTGAGGATTTGGGAGTCACGCTTTCCTCCCAGCAGCTCTATTTTGTGATAGTTAAGCTGCTATGCATATTGCCAAGAATCCTGTATTTCATGAGTGAACCAAACACATTGAGGTTGATTGCCACTTTATTCGAGAAAAGGTTCAATCAAAGAAGTTGGAATTTGAGCATGTCTCGGCTACCGGGCAAATTATTGATATTCTCACCGAGGTCTTACCTCGACCGTTGTATCATCAGTTCTTATCTAAGCTTGGTCCCTACGATTTGTATGCTCCAGTTTGTGGGGGTGTGTTAGAGAAAGTCATGTAAAGGCTCATTACTATGACCCATATTTTGGCACACTAGCTCTTTTGTATTTATCCCACATCTTAGGATTGAGATACTTCATCTCTCTCTCTCTTCCTATAAATATGTACAAACTCATGTTGTATAATTAAATTATTGGAGTAATAAAGAAGTCCTCTTTATTTTTTGCAATCTTCTACAGAGAGAAACATAGTGAAATGAATTTTTTGAGAAATAGATTCTCAGAGAGAATTCTAATGAAATTTTTAGAGAGAGAATTCTGGTGAAATTTTTAGAGAGAGAATTCTAATGAAATTTTTAGAGAGAATTCTAATGAAATTTTTAGAGAGAGAATTTCTAAGAAAGATAATTTTTTAATGGGAGAATCATATGAAGATAAAATTATTGAGAGGGAGATTTCTATAGAAATAAATGTGAGAATCCTCATGGAGTTCTAGAGAGAAAATTATTAGGGTAAAATGTTTAGTGGGAGATCCTAGTGATATAAAATCCTTAGAATCTGTTATGTGGCGTGTTCGCGCCGTTTTATCTTCAATTTTTGCGTATTTACTTTTAGCATATTTTGACCTATTGTCGTAAGCCTAAATGGGGGGGGTACTTTTTGGAACCTACTTATTTGTTTGTTCGGAACAATTTGGAAAGAAGAAATGGAAATCAAGTCTCTCTCTCTCTTATTTCTCCTCTCTCTCTCTCTAACCCACGGGAAAACCCGTGAGTTGCTCAAGCCGAATCCCGCAGCCGCCCCTTCCGCGATACTCACCGATCGACGTCGTCCCTCTTCGCCTCGCAGCAATAGCGCCGCCGCCGCCGCTCACTAGGTCTAAGGGGAAGGCTCATATCAACTTGGTATCAAAGTCACTCTCCTCCGCTCGCCCGCACCCGCAATCGCGCAAATCTGTCGCTCTGTCCGCCGATCCCGTCGTTCCTTCCTCCTGCGCATAGGAACACTCCTCCAACCCATCGACAACCCACGACCAGCCTAACCTGCTCGCCGGCCCTTCGTCCAGCTCCGGCGACCTCGCTCCGGCCAATCTAGCGGTTGCCGTCCGGTCTTCCAGCCTCGTTCCCACAGATCCGCCCCCTTTTTCTTCCGCCGGCCTCCTTCCAACGCCACCGACCAAACGTATTGCTCTCTCTCTGATGGCAGATGCTCCTCCCTCCCTCACCGAGCTCATGGCTCTTTTCCAATCTATGTTCGCGACTCAGAACGCCAAGATGGACGCCCTCAACGCCCGTTTGGATGCCCTACAAGGCATGTCGTCTCCTTCGTCTCTGCCTACGGCTGACCACCCTTCGGCAAGCCGGGTGGACTCCGCCGCCCCTCCAGGCGCGGTCTACCCCACCTACACACGTACTATTCGGATGGACTTTCCCATCTACGAGGGCCGCGAAGACCCTCTTTCGTGGCTTATGTGTTGCGACATTTTCTTCGCAACCCACCGCACCCCGGATGAAGAACGCGTCGGCATCGCTTCCTTCCATTTATTCGGCCCAACACAATTATGGTTCACTCAACTTCTACAGGAACATCCCAACATTTCCTGGGCAGATTTCAGCACGGCTTGCACCCTTCGGTTCTGCCCGGCCCTACAAGGCAACCCACTCGGCGATCTTGCGAACCTCAAACAAGACGGTTCCATCGACACCTACCTGGAAAAATTTCAGATTCTTCTATCTCGGGCGACATCCGTCTTACCGGAGCAACAGGTTTCTCTCTTCACTGTTTGCCTCCACGAGCGCTTACGTTGGGATGTGGAATTCCTCCTACCACCTAATCTCAACACGGCTATGAGCCTCGCCAGAGCTTGTGAACAGCGCCTGCTTTTAGACCGTCCGCCGTTGGGACGTCGGGGCTCTCCGGGAGCTTACTCTTTCGCCAGCTTGCTTGACACGGCTCCATTCCAGGACGCTCCTCCGCGACCTACTGTTGGCCGCCGTTTGTCCCGCACCGAGATGATCCTTTCACGCGGAGACACAGATGCAAACACCTATTTTGGCTGGAAGTCGACGACCCACCCCGTGATTACACGACGGGTGAAGCAGTGGACCCAATGCCTTTCGAACTAGCTTGAGGACAAGCTATCTTTGAACGGCGACGGTGATGTTATGTGGCGGGTTCGCGCCGTTTTATCATCAATTTCTGCGTATTTACTTTTAGCTTATTTTGACTCATTGTCGTAAGCGTAAATGGGGGGCACTTTTTGGAACCTACTTGTGTTTGTTTGGAACAATTTGGAAAGAAGAAATAGAAATCAAGTCTCTCTCTCTTATTTCTCCTCCCCCCTCTCTCTCTCTAACCCACGAAAAAACCCGTAAGTTGCCCTAGCCGAATCCCGCAGCCGCCCCTTCCGCGATACTCAACGATCGATGTCGTCCCCCTCCGCCTCGCAGCAATAGCGTCGCCGCCGCTCACTAGGTCAAAGGGGAAGGCTCATATCAGAATCATGTTGACATTTCTAAAAAAAACAATTTCTAAGAAATATTTTTAAAGAGTATCTTTGTAATATTTTAAAGAAAATTAAGTAGATATGTGATCTAGTATAGATCTTGTGTCTAATTCAAAATTAGGTGCTTAATTAATGGAAATGATCTTACAAGATATGTTATGAGTGAAACTCCATATTAATTTTATTTTAGCATAACTAATAATTATTGTAATGGAAATCATTCTTGTGTCGGAACAGCCGAATTGTACGATTCCAATTCTATATTCTGTACAATTCCAATTCTATATTCTGTACAATTCCAATTCTATATTCTAGTCAAACATTTGTTGAATTGGAATTCATATCAATTTTAGTTCTGGCAATAATTAAACTTGAAACCAATTCCTGCATTCAGTTCTAATTCCTTCCTACTGAATATACCCTTAAAGAAATAAATTAGTTTTGTGAGGCTATAGTTGCGTTAATCCTTTATTGACAACAATAGTGTCATCGCCCAAGCTCACATTTTGTTTGAGACTTTGTGGCTATCACCTGCTATATTCCCATCATGGAAGCTATCACAATTAGATTTTATAGTCATTTAAGAGTAGATTTTTATCATTTTTTGTGGTAGTCATTGGGAATGGCATGATAATTAGTTGCTTTTTTACATTCCCCCATAAATATAAGAGAATATTAATAGTTTTCACATAACACACTTACAAATTAAATCATTGCAAAATCCCTTTTACATGAGATTTATTTTCGGATCACATTTGCATGCACACATCACCCTAGGGTTAGATAGAATTTATTTCCCCGGCACCATGTCTAGGGTTGCATTTTCTTAATGTTCACTTTCACAGCCTACTTTAAGTTAATGACTTTGTGATGCATTATAGCTTGTGGTCATAGAAAATCAGTTGAATTTGAATCCAATATACATTTTCCCCAGTACTTGGGATGCTGAAGAGATTTTGACCTATTTTTGATAAACTGGAATATGTAAAATATTACATTTTATATGATACGTGCATGATCTAATCTTGAATGTTGTTTTGATACTGCTTCCTGCGTTTTTGTGCCTTCTTGGTCCACTCATCTTTTAAGTTTTGTTCAAATGCTTATTTTCTCTCCTTTCAGATTGCAGCTATTTCTGAACCATCCTCGGATACAACAAATGAATCCACTGACTCAGCTTCAAGAGCTACATATTCCCACGGATGGAAATCCTTTGATATGCATGCTGTGGTTGCTGCAACGGAGGATCTCTTATGTTTTGTCTTATCTGTGAAAGGCCAAAGGGTCCGTGCTTATCTCCTACAGGACATTATTAAAGCTGCAGATGCCTTTCTTCAAGAGGAAGCTTTGACGTGCATAGATGTGGCTCAAGAAGCAAGTACAAAATCCAGTCAAGAGGTTTGTTGCATTTTTATTTGCTTTGTTTTTGCGAGTGTGTGTGTGGGTGGGGGGTAAAGTTCCTATATTCCAACATTTCTGGAGTGAGAGTTTGGTACATATCAGTCTGACGTATTATAATATAACCCAACAGGCGTTAATCAGTTAACATCATAATTCCGTATATGATGGTTATGAATTTCTCATTTTCACTGTCATAAATGGATATTGAACCAATTCTGATACATGAACTGATTGACCACTGTTTTAATCTACCAGGATATTTGCCAATGAGAAGAATTGTGATGACTTGTTTCTAAAATCATTTTTGTTTCAGTATATTCATATACTCATTATGTCCCCATTCTTCGTTGGCTTGGTGTTTACATATTTGTTTTAGGTACTGTTTTTTTTCTTTGAGTCTACAATTTTAATTTATTTTGGGCTATATCATCTACAACTAACACGTTCAGTCCATTCGTCAGAATTTTTGCATGTTGTAGTAACGTGAGGATCTCCCTGACGGTGCTTTGCAAGAGTGGGTGTAAGTTGACTCGAAACCTCCAAATTGAGGAGGGGAAAAGTGGTGATACCTAGACATGACAGACAAACCTATAGACTCTACGATTGTGTATCGAAAAGTGTGTGCAACCTAGTTGCACGTAATCTAGCTCTGATACCAATTGACGCAGGGTGAATCTATAGGTGCGGAAAATCGGCGACCTAATCATACATGTCATGCAACGCCCGACGAATTAAATCATAAATAAAGAATAAAAATAACATCCCACACAAATAAATTCACAGTAAGACAAATAATTTATTAGGTCAAACAAGCCTAGGCTTTCCTCCGCGTGGAGGGCCAAAGCTAGAGCGTGCGGCGAATAAAATTCTGCAAATCACAATAATGATCTAAAAGCAAACAACTACCAAACAAGATATCTAAACGAGTATAAGATCCAATCCAATATAAATAGGCTGAAAATAATAATCCAGTACAACGAAGACTCACCAAGTAGTGGGCTGATCAAGACACTGAAGAGTTTGGAGTCGGAGACACGTGTACGACGATCCGAGGTGGAATCGACGGCGTGGAAATGATGGCGGTGGCTGTCCTCGGCGGTGGATGGTGTGATCGGGCCGAAAATATATAGATTTGGCCACGAGGGGGAAGATTTGGGCAAGGGATGGATGGATCCGATGTCTAAAGGCGGATCCAGGCGGTGGAATGATGTATGGGTAGAGGAAATAACGGATCGGAGCTGAAATTCTCAGATCTGGACTGATCTAGAGAATTAGGGTTGTGAGGAGGTGGATCCACAGAAATAAGGGTGAGGGAAATTGGGGGCCGGCGGCTGGAGGCTTGCCGTATGCAGGGAAGGTGTAAAACTGCAAGGATTTAATGTTAATCCTGTAATATTTATCGGCCAATGTTTTTAAAATGTAATGACAACTAGGGTGATATTTTTAAGTTTCATGAATCTTAATACAAAAGAATGAGGATATAGGTGGGTGTGTATATAAATTATATAGTTAAGGTTGGATCGTTAAAGTTGAAAATGGCCAAGGAGTAGTATATGATAAGATATTATTTTGGACATGGTAATAATAAATTTATAAAATTGCAATGAGGTTGATGTTTTGTATGATTTCATTGTTGGGCAGTAAAAAAATGTAGCCGAAATATTTAGCTGCTGTTTAAATAAGAATGTTATGGTAGACTTGTTCTTGCTGTGTAAGGATAAATTAACAGATGATTGCATGCTTGCCGCCTTCTCCATCAAGTTGGCCACTGTGCTTCCACTGTGAGGACGGGTTCAAGCAAACCCGTGTTCGAACCCTATGTACACCAAGATTGGGATTTCGCGTAGAATGAATCTACATACAGAACTTGACATTAGTACCAATATTAGGATCATTCCGGATCATGGGATGCGATTAACCCACCCAAAATTTCAATGTCAGGCGACGCATCTGATGCTTATTGGGCTTGAAAATGCGTCAAACCCCATCTTCAAAAGGAATTGTCCTCATATCTATAGATTCTTCAAACCAAAACACCACCACATAGTAGAGCAGTCAACATTGTCTCACAAGCTCTCCTCAATTGTAGAGTATAGAGAAAGTTCCAAACCTTGTATATACTTCTTGAATACCGAAAAACAAGTATGAGTACAAATATATATGAGAGAAGAGAGTAAGATCTAGCTATACAAACAATGTGGGACTAAACTCCTACATGAGTCAATACATCATTTTTCTTAGTATTTTCTATCACTCCCCCGCAAGCTGGAGCGTACAAATCGTAGGCACCAAGCTTGGACAAGAACTGATAGTAGAGACGCCGTGGTAAGGCCTTGGTGAGGATATCAGTAATTTGCTGAGCAGCAGGAACATGTGTTAACTCTATCTTCTTCAACTGAACCTTCTACCAAATGAAGTGACAGTCAACTTCAATATATTTTGCCCGTTCATGAAAGACCGGATTCTTGGCAATGTGTATAGCAGCTTGACTGTCGTACAATAAAGTTGCGGGTGAGGAGAGCTTGACTCCTAGATCATCAAGGAGACCTTCAAGCCACATGAGCTCAGACACAACAGCTGTCATAGATCGATACTCAGCCTCAGCAGATGAGCGAGCAACTCAGAGTCCGAGGCATGAGCACAAAGTTTGTGATTGATATCCATGGGAGTGTCAGCAGGCTTGCATGCAGAATAGCCTGCATCATGAAGTAGGTCAAGACAGTACTTTCTCTGAGATAACACAAGCCCATCAGGTCTCCGAGCCACTTCGAGACCAAGAAAATATCGAAGGCTTCCCAAGTCCTTTGTTTGAAACACAGTTGCTAGATGTTGTTTGATCATCTGTATTCCTGAAAGATCATCTATTGTAATCAGAATATCATCCACATAAACCAAAAGAATTTTTGTGCTCGTTGGACGATGACGAGTAAACAGAGAGAAGTTGGTCGAACTCCGAGTGAACCCAACAACACTAACGGTCTTGCTAAATTTGTCAAAACATGCCCGAAGAGACTGTTTGAGAGCATAAAGAGACTTCTTCAGACAACAGACAACAGATTTCCCCCTGGTCTCAAACCCGGGAGGTTGCTGCATATAAACGGTCTACTGTAAATCGTCATTAAGAAAGACCAGTGGTTCAAGGGCCACTGGCGGTGAACAGCGAGAGAGATCAACACACGAACAGTATTGAGTTTAGAGACTGGAGAAAAAGTCCCAGTGGCGCAAGGGCCAGTGGCGGTGAACAGCGAGAGAGATCAACACACGAACAGTATTGAGTTTAGAGACTGGAGAAAAAGTCCCATCATAATCCAAGTCTTGTTGTTGAGTGAAGCCGCGAGCTACAGGACGAGCTTTCAAACGGTGAACCGTCCCATTCGGATCCTGTTTGACGGCAAACACCCACTTGCATCCCACACAAGATTGTCCCGGAGGAAGCGAGACCAAATCCCAGGTGTGGTTTGCTCAAAGAGCAGATATTTTCTCGTCCATAGCCGTCCGCCACCCGGGATGCTGGAGAGCCTCCTGTACATAATTAGGGATGGAGATAGAGGATAAAGAAAGAGCACTTTGTCGGAGTTCCGGAGAGAGGCGGTGAAAAGAGACATAGTTGGCCAGCGGGTGGGCAGTGGAAGCTGTTGTCGGATCTGCAGGTTGCAAAACATCATTAGAGCAGGGCAGATCCCGTAGGGCTGTAGACGAAGGACGTCGAGTGTACACACGAATGATAGGTGGTGTATGTGGTTTAGGTGGGATTGGTGTGGGAAGAAGAGGAGGATGGTTTGAATGAACATGGATAACAGGACGCGGGAGAGGTGGTGGAAGAGGAGAATCAGCTGGTTGAGAGTGATATGGTTGATCTTCGAGGAAGGTGACATCAGCATAAGTAACCACCATGCGATCCTTGGGTGAAAAACAAATGTCGCCCTTCTGAGTCCGAGAATATCTCACAAACATATATTTAGAGGCACGGGGAGCAAGTTTATCAGTGGACGGGCCAAGATGATGAACAAAGCACACGCAACCAAACACGCGAGGGGTGATGGAGAAAGGAGATTTGAAGGGAAAAAAATTGAAGGGAACCGCAAAATTGAGAATTGAGAAAGGCATGCGGTTAATAAGAGTGCAGGCGGTAGAGACCGCAAAATTCTAATATTGTTTCGGAACATTCATTTGAATCATAAGAGAGCGGGTGACCTCAAGCAGGTGTTGATTCTTGCGTTCAGCAGCGCCATTTTGTTGGGGGGGTATAGACACACGAGGTTTGATGGATGATCCCAAACTCAGCACAAAGGAGTGCGAAGGCATGACTCGTGTATTCACGGGCATTATCGGTGCGAAGAGTTTTAATGGTAGTGGAAAATTGGTTGCGACTTTCAATGAAAAAGGTACGGAATACACCGGGCAATTCAGAGCGGTCACGAAGGAGATACAGCCAGGTCACCCGAGAGTAGTCATCTACAAATGTGACAAAGTAACGACATCCAAAAACACTCGCAATTTTGTAGGGTCCCCAAATATCGGAGAGTATTAGATCAAAGGGAGCAGGACTCCGAGTAAGATGGGGTGAGAACGTAGATCGATGATGTTTCTCATAGATACAAGACTCACACGTGAACTCGTGGAGGGACACCTCGGGGAGAGATTTTCTGAGGATGTTTAGAGGAGCGTGACCCAGACGTCGATGTCAATTAACAAAGCTAATAGAGGACAAGACTGTTGGGGGAGAGGGGTAAAGGATATAAAGACCATTCGACAGATGTCCTTTTCCAATGATAGTTTGTGTCTTGTGATCCTGCACAACACACAAGTTAGAAGAAAAAATAACATCACAATCGAGGTCATTAGTCAGTCGGCCAACAGAGAGAAGGTTGAAAGGAGTGCCCGAAACATGAAGGGCAGAGCGAAGAGTAATGGAGGGAGTAAGATGGATATCTGCCGCGCCAGAAACGGGAATTGTGTCCCCACTAGCAACAGTAATGAACTTGGGATGCACAGAGTTCAAATATTGTGGTGGTTTCCGTGAGGTAATGTGGTGAGAGGCCCCGAAATCCAAAATCCAGGATGAGCTATGAGCAAGGCAGGAGGTACCACCATCGGAAATAGACACCACAGAGCCCGGAGGACAGCGGATCATCTTGTAAGGAACAGTCCGCAGCGGTCAAGGTGACAACGCACCAGCACCAAGAAACGGGCCCGACCAGCACGGCAAGAAAAAAAATAACCCGCAGCGGATAGAAACACGCTGGTGTTAAAAAAACCGAGCAGGCAGCGCGGTTAGGAGAAGACCACAACACAAATAGCGGCGTAAACAAGAAGCCGCAGACAGACCACGCGAACAGCCAAGACGAGATGGCAAGACACCTGGGCGGACAGCAACCAGGGAAAACAAGGCAGAGGTCGGCGAACAGGCACTCGACCGGACGGTTAGAGGCAAACCGCAATAGGAGCACAAGCCGGCAAACAAGTATGAGTACAAATGTGATCTTCGTCAAATAACTGAACCACTGAGGCCCTCATGTCATTTGGAGCAATAGTCGCAAAAAAAAACAACCCTCGGTAGTAAAAACTACTAGAAGATATTATTACCGTATTACAATTGCGCATGCCGATGGGAAACGCACAAGCCGACGAGACGCGTAGCGGGTCTACGTGGGAAGGAAGACGACGACGGGTTCGTCGGGAGGAGGAGAGACTGAAGACTCGACGCCGGCGTAACTATTTATTTATTTTGCACTCTGTTATTTTATATTACGTTGTGTTTGCATTTAATTTTCTCGCTCTTGTTATTCGCACCCCGCGCCTACAAGTGGTGGAGTTGTACTCATTTTCAATTATTCTTGGATGAATGAAAATTAGGGCTGCTCCCTAAGGCTTTTCCTCCCAACCCTAGTCCCCCTCTTCTCCCTCACCTCCGCCGGCCCTTCCCCTCACCGGATTCCTCTCGAGTTCGTATCAATTTGGTCTGACCTACCTCACCGCCCGCCATCTTGCCACTGGTGCTCGAGATCATCCGTGCAATTTCAGCTACAGAGCCGATTCGCCGATCTTGTCCCGATCCACCCATTCTCGTCAATTTCACGCGTCTCCCCGTTCCTCTAGGCTACAGTGTCGCTTCACCGCGCAGAAACGCCTGATCCTCCACAGCTCTGCCCGATTCCACGGCGTCCTGATCCCCACGACGTCCCGATCCCCACTGCGCAGTCCTGCTTGCACCAATCCGCGTTCGCCGCTTGTGTCGTTCTGACTCACGTTTGGCGATTCCTCTCCTGCAACTTTCAGCTGCAACTTTCGCTCGACGTCTGATTCCACCGTAGCACCTCTGTTTTTCCCCCGCCGATATCTCAGCCTTTCGTCCGGCACCGCCCTATTGTCGTGACCTAAGTAGTCGCTGGAATGGCCCCAAATACTCGCTCCGTCAGTGATCTCCCTCCTTATGTAACCACTGAAGCCCTAAGTCGCCGCTTCGAGGCTCAAGAGCAACTTGTCTCCTCCATCCATGCACGCCTCGCTCCTCGCCCTCCACTCCAAGATTGAGTCCTTGCAGGCGTCTGCCGCCGCCATATCCACCGCGTCCGGCTCCGGGCCACCCCCGGACTACGACTCTCTTAGGCGTCGGACCATCGTCCATTCCTTCAGGGCCCGCTCCTTTGCCCATTCTTGGCTGGTCCGCCCTCTCCCTCTGTGACGCACATCTTTTTGGTATGTCATCGTCTGTTATGTTGTAGTAATTACTTACTTCTATGATTCTGCGTAACGAAAATTAATTCATTACAGGTAACGTCCCCGATGAGGAAAAAAGAGGAAAGCAATATTGAATCGGCGTCGCCATGAGCTATGAATCGGCGTCGCCCTGAGCTATGATTCGGCGTCGTGCGAGTTCTTCTTTTGCATGTGCTATGCTTTGTTATGTATGGAACGTTCTTTATATTTTGTTTTGTTGTTTTTTTTTATAATGACGACGGCACAGAAAAATGTCGCAGGAATTATGTAGTTGTATCTATATGTTGTAAATTAACAAGTGGGCTTGATGTGCTAGTGCTGCGGGTGTATTTTATGGGGTAATGTTGTATTGGTGATATTGGTGAGCTTTGTTGGCTGGTTTGGTTGGCTGGTTTGGTTGGCTGGTTTGGTTAGCTGGTTGGTGCCTTTGCTGGTTTGGTTGGCTGGTTGGCACTGTTTGTTGGATGGGTTGGATGTGTGGCTGGGTTCACCGGTTCAGTTTGCATCCGGTTCGGGCTTGGCAGATACGGCTGCAGCGGTGGGTTTTATTTCTTATAACAACGATTCCTGCTCTGAACTGGCATTCGCGCATTGTCTCCGCATCGGCGAAACCCGATAGCTAGGGTTTGGGTGATTTCTCCTTCTCGTCGCCTGGTATGGTGAAATCCTCTGTTTCTTCCTTCGTTTCTACGTATCTATGTTCTAATCGCCTCTTCCTTAGCCGACGTTGGGACTGTTGGAGCTTTCTTGGCTTTGGTGGGAGCACTCTCACGTTTCTTTGGACTCGGTATTTGCTTCCTTTCATATTTTTTTGTGTACTTGAGGCTGGATTTATGTCTTGTAGTTGGTTTCGTGGATGGTCGGTTGTCCTCTTGTGGGCTGCTGCTTTAGGAGTTGTGCCCTAGTTTAGGTTGTTTTGGTTTTGGCCGGCTGGGTAGTTTGGTTCTATGTTTATTTTGGTTTTGTGGCTGCTGTGTGAGGATAGCAGCTGGGCTGAACTCTCATCTCTATTTGCCGGCTGTGCCCTAGTTTGTTTTGCACTTGTTAGCTGGCTGGTTTTGGGACTGTCTGTGTTAGGGGCTGTTTGGACTGTTTTTATAGGCTAGTTATGGGCTGTTTGGCCTATGTTTTTGTGGGCTGGTTTTAGCTGGCTGTGGACAACCTTTGTGGGCTGGTTTTACCTGGCTGTGGACAGCATTTGTGGGCTGGTTTTAGCTGGCTGTGGACAGCATTTGTGGGCTGGTTTTAGCTGGCTGTGGACAGCATTTGTGGGCTGGTTTTGGACTGTGTTTGTGTAGGCTTGAATGCGTTGGGTCGCTGTGTGGGATGCAACCTCATGACTTGAAATTGTTGCCTTATAAATGTACAGATATTGTGAAGGATGGCATCTCCGAGTCGACGCGACGTCTATTCGAGACGGGGCAAAGAAAAGGAACGAGCCACGGTGAGAATTTCTCTTTTTAATGTATGCTTTACCAAAATATGTAACTGTTTCATGAAACTGCTTTATACCATCACTCTACATGTTGTAAATGTTATGAATGGCCTCACTTAGAGGCAATCAAGCAAGTAAATGTTCTGAGGGGACTAATTAATATAAATAACTCATTATGCATAATATAATGTGTCGACACATGGAACTATTAAGGGTAATATAAAATGAAGAATACTGATGTTGTGTACTGAAGTACCAGGCCAGTCGAGCCGAAAGGCATAAACGCGTGTTGTACGTACTGGTCTGGAGACTGATGACCCCAAAGGGGTCGGGCCCAAAGACTGAAATACTGAATACTGAGACTGATATAGAAATTATTGAATTACCCTTAATAGTGCCTATATAAAACGAAATGCAAACGTAAAGAAAATTGTCGTATACGGTAACAGACGTTCATTGTTTCTTATTGATGATTGGTTTTAGACTTACTGAAACACGAATGGTAGTTATTGCTATTGCAAGATAGATTCACGATGAAATGAACTGTGCTATATTAATTTATTAAATGACAACCGTACTTATTTTTTTTATTAGAAAACTTTTACTGTACAGCAGATTAAAAAGGTAAATTTTCACTTAGTCTTATACAAGACTAACGGTTGTATTCTCTAAATTTTTAGGAACCGGAAAGACAGCAACCGGTCGTCATTAGAGCTCAGGTAGCATTTACTGCTTTCTTTTCTCTCTGTACTGATATGTAATTGATTTATGATACTTACTCGTTATGAAATGCATATGTACATTTTTCCGCTGTACAAGATTATGAAATGCATATGTTTATGATATTGTTAATTGTGGCGGACAATAGGGCCGTTACAATTTAATGGTATCAGAGCCAGGTTTCCACTTGCCCCTGGCCATAACGAGTATGTATGGATATTGTTAATTGTGATGTCGATGGATGCGCAGGAAGAGCAAGAGGTAATGTCTGAGGGAAGTGCATCAGGGCAGGCCCATCAAGAGCTGCCGCAAATGCTACCCTCACAGGCACCACCGCAATTAATGGATCTGACGCGGATGCTGGCAGAGGCTATTAAAATGGTTAGAGATGTGCCCCCTACACCAGCACCGGAAGTGGCAGGACCGTCACAGCAGAGACAATTGGATGTCGATTTAAAGCAATTCCTGGAATTGAAGCCACCAGTGTTTCGGGGAGGGTTATCGCCCTTGGAAACAGAGGATTGGATCTCACGCATTGAGACGATACTGGAAGTCATGCTTTGCCCAGACGAACGAAAGGTGGGTTTGGTTACGTTTTTATTAGAAGGAGAAGCAAAGCGGTGGTGGCAGAGTGTGCGTGGCAGGTTGGCGGGCCGCACACAAGCAAGTATTCCGTGGGCCACTTTTATCCAAGCGTTTACTAACTGGTTTGTTCCGGAATCAGAAAAGAAGTTGTTACAGGATAAGTTTTTGCGTTTGGTGCAGGGTCCTCGATCAGTCCTGGACTACGAAACAGAATTCGCCAATTTAGCATTTTATGCAGAGGCCTTTGTGCCTAATGAGAAAGAAAGATGTCGACGCTTCCGGAAGGGCTGCGAGATAGTATTCGTTCGATTCTGATACCGATGAGATCATAGACTATGGGGCTTTGGTGAAGAAAGCCCGTTTGATGGAAATCGATGCGGAGAAAACCCAAAAGCGAAGAGACTTTGCAAAGAAACGCTCGACATGGTCGTCTTCGGAGTCCTCGAGCAAGGCGAGCACATCAGGGAAGTCCAGTGATCAGGAAAGCGGTCTCGTCCCATTGAAAGCCGTGGCAGTGCACCGACAGTTGAGCAGCGATGGGCAAGTGTGGCAAAAGCCACAAGGGGCAGTGTTTAGTGGGAAGCAATGTTGCTATTTGTGCCGTCAGCCTGGGCATCGACAGAGGGAGTGCCCTCGGAACCGAGAAGGACAAAGCAGCAGTTTCCAGTGCCACAGGGCCAGAGATTGTATCAGATGGGTCGTACTACGGGAGGTGAGTACGCAGCCTCAGCTTCTACGTCAGTGCCAGCAGGAGCATATATAAAGAACGTCAAGGACAAGAACGCCGAGTGCAGCCGCGGGTATTCAATCTGAATCAGCAAGAGGCAAAGGCGGATGACACCGTTGTGACAGGTATTATCCCTATCGGTAACTTGTTAAAGTGTTATTTGATACGAGCAAGCCATTCCTTTATTTCTACCACAATATTGAATGCACTAGCGGCAAAACCCTATCGGGTCCAAGAGGTTTTGCACGTTACGTTACCAAATAACCAGATACTTATTGCACAACAACGAGTACTCATTACGTTTGCCTTGAATGATAAGTCATTTACAACGGACTTAGTGGTTCTTCCCTTGACCGAGTTCGATATTATTCTGGGTATGGACTGGTTAACCCAACAGGAGGCAGTGATTGACTGTAAGACGAAAGAAGTATCGGTAAAGTGTGCAGATCAAAGTCGAATTACGTATCGCGGATTAGGTGAAGTGTCGAAAATGGTAATTTCTGCAATGAAAGCGCTTTCACAAATCCGGAAAGGCGGTCAAGCTATTCTGGTAATGGTGAAAGGACCTCCAGAAGAAAAGAAGGACATTACGACAATTCCAGTCGTATGTGACTTTCAAGAGTTATTTCCGGAAGAGTTGGTTGGACTCCCGCCAAAGAGAGAAATTGAATTTGAAATTAACCTCGAGCAAGGGCTAGACCGGTGGCAAAGTCACCATATCGTATGGCGCCAAAGGAATTGGCAGAATTGAAAGTGCAGCTACAAGATTTGATTGATAAAAATTTCATTCGCCCAAGTTCCTCTCCGTGGGGTGCCCCCGTGTTTGTAAAGAAAAAAAGAAGGAACGTTACGCCTGTGCGTGGATTATCGTGAACTCAATAAGTTGACTGTGAAGAATAAATATCGTATCGAGGATTTATTCGACCAACTTGTCAATGCTAGAGTGTTCTCTAAGTTGGATTTGCGAGTTACCACCAGCTAAGGATAAAAGAAGAAGATATTTTCAAAACTGCTTTCAGTACCAGATATGGTCATTATGAGTTTATGGTCATGCCATTTGGGCTAACCAATGCACCAGCAGCATTTATGGATCTGATGAACCGGGTCTTTAAAGATTATCTGGACCAATTCGTGATTGTGTTTATTGACGATATCTTGATTTATTCCCCGTCAGACGAAGCCCATGCTTGGCATTTACGATTGGCCTTGCAGACATTGAAAGAACATCAACTGTATGCCAAATTTTCGAAATGTGAATTCTGGTTGCGAGAAGTGTCCTTTCTTGGACACGTGATAACGGAACAGGGTTTGGCAGTAGACCCCGCAAAGATTGAATCTATCCTCAGTTGGCCGCAACCAACAACAGTGACGGAAGTACGGAGTTTCCTGGGTTTGGCAGGCTACTATCGACGTTTTGTAAAGAACTTTTCACGTCTCTCTTTACCGTTGACCCAGCTAACCAGGAAGAATGTATTGTTTTATTGGTCAAAGGACTGTCAGATGGCATTTGACATTTTAAAAGAAAAATTGACTACAGCGCCGATTTTAACTATGCCGTCAGGTACGGAAGGGTTTCAGATTTTTAGTGATGCGTCGTACAAGGGCTTGGGCTGTGTATTAATGCAGCACGGAAAAGTAATTGCATATGCTTCCCGACAGTTGAAAGATGCTGAGAAAACTTACCCAGTTCATGATTTAGAACTGGCTGCCGTAATTTTTGCCGTAAAGATTTGGCGACATTATTTGTATGGCGTACGCTGCGAAGTTTTTACGGATCACAAAAATCTCAAATATATATATTCGCAGAAGGATTTGAACCTTCGACAGCGTCGTTGGTTAGAATTTATCAAAGACTACGATGTTGATATGCAGTACCACCCAGGCAAAGCAAATGTAGTTGCGGATGCCTTAAGCCGCAAGAACACAGTTGGCTTATCTGTTTTGTCTGGTTATGAAACACAATTGGTGTATGAGTTGGAAAAGATGCACATCACTCCGCTCGTTACACCGGAAAGCAAGCGAGCCCAGTTGTCGCAATTACAAATCAGATATACATTGAAAGATAGGATTAAAGCGGCTTTGCCAAAGGATCTGTTTCTCGCTGAATTGCAAAAGAAAGTAAAGAAAGGAGAGACGGGTGAGTTTGCCGAACAGAATGGACTATTGCTTATGAACGGGCGCTTGTGTGTCCCGAATGTGAACAACATACGAAAAGATATTCTATATGAGGCACATAACACACCGTATTCAATTCACCCAGGACGAACAAAGATGCATCAGGACCTGAAGGAGGATTTCTGGTGGCCTGGTATGAAAAGGGACGTCATAGCGTATATTGCGTCGTGCCACACGTGTCAACTGGTGAAAGCAGAACACCAGAAACCTGGAGGATATTTGCATTCCCTACCCATACCAGAATGGAAGTGGGAAGACATTGCGATGGATTTTGTTTTCGGTCTTCCTCGCAGCAAATTGGGACATGATGGTATTTGGGTCATTATTGATCGTCTAACGAAGAGCGCACATTTTATTCCCGTGCGACAGGAAGGACCACCTGAAAAGTTAAATGATCTGTATATAGATGTTATTGTCAAATTGCATGGAATTCCACGCTCCATTGTTTCTGACCGTGATGGGCGATTCACGTCGGGAAACTGGAGATATATTCATAAACGTTTGGGAACAAAGTTATTATTCAGCACAGCTATCAATCGTCTATTCAGATGGCACCCTTTGAAGCATTGTATGGCCGACGTTGTCGAACACCACTAAGTTGGGCTGACGAGGGGGAACGAACACTGTATAACCGGGAGAAAATTGATAAATGGCATGAAAAAGTAAAGTTGATCCAACAACGAATGAAGGTAGCGCAAGATCGCCAACAAAAATACTATAATGCCCGTCATCGTCTTGTGCAATTTCAAGTCGGTGACCAGGTATGTTTGAAAATCAGACCGTTCAAAGGAGTTACACGTTTCCGACGACTTGGGAAATTGAGTCCGCGTTATGTCGGACCTTTTTCCGTCGTTGAGCGGGTCGGTGACGTAGCCTACCGCTTGGAGCTACCAACAGAGTTGCAAAGGTTGCATCATGTATTTCATGTGTCAGCATTACGGAAGTATGTTCATGACCCTGAAACAATTGTTGCAACCACAGATATACAAATTGAACCAGACCTCTCTAGCCCGACGGAACCATATCAGATTATCGATCAGCAAAGCAAACAGTTAAGAAATCGAGACGTGCCGTTTGTGCTAGTGTGGTGGAAGGGTCACCCTAGGCACGAGGCGACGTGGGAACGTGAAGAGGCAATGCGAAATCTTTTTCCTGTACTGTTTAATAATATGGAAGAATGATTTTCGGGGACGAAAATTTTTAAGGAGGGGAGAATTGTGACGCACATCTTTTTGGTATGTCATCGTCTGTTATGTTGTAGTAATTACTTACTTCTATGATTCTGCGTAACGAAAATTAATTCATTACAGGTAACGTCCCCGATGAGGAAAAAAGAGGAAAGCAATATTGAATCGGCGTCGCCATGAGCTATGAATCGGCGTCGCCCTGAGCTATGATTCGGCGTCGTGCGAGTTCTTCTTTTGCATGTGCTATGCTTTGTTATGTATGGAACGTTCTTTATATTTTGTTTTGTTGTTTTTTTTTATAATGACGACGGCACAGAAAAATGTCGCAGGAATTATGTAGTTGTATCTATATGTTGTAAATTAACAAGTGGGCTTGATGTGCTAGTGCTGCGGGTGTATTTTATGGGGTAATGTTGTATTGGTGATATTGGTGAGCTTTGTTGGCTGGTTTGGTTGGCTGGTTTGGTTGGCTGGTTTGGTTAGCTGGTTGGTGCCTTTTGCTGGTTTGGTTGGCTGGTTGGCACTGTTTGTTGGATGGGTTGGATGTGTGGCTGGGTTCACCGGTTCAGTTTGCATCCGGTTCGGGCTTGGCAGATACGGCTGCAGCGGTGGGTTTTATTTCTTATAACAACGATTCCTGCTCTGAACTGGCATTCGCGCATTGTCTCCGCATCGGCGAAACCCGATAGCTAGGGTTTGGGTGATTTCTCCTTCTCGTCGCCTGGTATGGTGAAATCCTCTGTTTCTTCCTTCGTTTCTACGTATCTATGTTCTAATCGCCTCTTCCTTAGCCGACGTTGGGACTGTTGGAGCTTTCTTGGCTTTGGTGGGAGCACTCTCACGTTTCTTTGGACTCGGTATTTGCTTCCTTTCATATTTTTTTGTGTACTTGAGGCTGGATTTATGTCTTGTAGTTGGTTTCGTGGATGGTCGGTTGTCCTCTTGTGGGCTGCTGCTTTAGGAGTTGTGCCCTAGTTTAGGTTGTTTTGGTTTTGGCCGGCTGGGTAGTTTGGTTCTATGTTTATTTTGGTTTTGTGGCTGCTGTGTGAGGATAGCAGCTGGGCTGAACTCTCATCTCTATTTGCCGGCTGTGCCCTAGTTTGTTTTGCACTTGTTAGCTGGCTGGTTTTGGGACTGTCTGTGTTAGGGGCTGTTTGGACTGTTTTTATAGGCTAGTTATGGGCTGTTTGGCCTATGTTTTTGTGGGCTGGTTTTAGCTGGCTGTGGACAGCCTTTGTGGGCTGGTTTTACCTGGCTGTGGACAGCATTTGTGGGCTGGTTTTAGCTGGCTGTGGACAGCATTTGTGGGCTGGTTTTAGCTGGCTGTGGACAGCATTTGTGGGCTGGTTTTGGACTGTGTTTGTGTAGGCTTGAATGCGTTGGGTCGCTGTGTGGGATGCAACCTCATGACTTGAAATTGTTGCCTTATAAATGTACAGATATTGTGAAGGATGACATCTCCGAGTCGACGCGACGTCTATGCGAGACGGGGCAAAGAAAAGGAACGAGCCACGGTGAGAATTTCTCTTTTTAATGTATGCTTTTACCAAAATATGTAACTGTTTCATGAAACTGCTTTATACCATCACTCTACATGTTGTAAATGCTATGAATGGCCTCACTTAGAGGCAATCAAGCAAGTAAATGTTCTGAGGGGACTAATTAATATAAATAACTCATTATGCATAATATAATGTGTCGACACATGGAACTATTAAGGGTAATATAAAATGAAGAATACTGATGTTGTGTACTGAAGTACCAGGCCAGTCGAGCCGAAAGGCATAAACGCGTGTTGTACGTACTGGTCTGGAGACTGATGACCCCAAAGGGGTCGGGCCCAAAGACTGAAATACTGAATACTGAGACTGATATAGAAATTATTGAATTACCCTTAATAGTGCCTATATAAAACGAAATGCAAGCGTAAAGAAAATTGTCGTATACGGTAACAGACGTTCATTGTTTCTTATTGATGATTGGTTTTAGACTTACTGAAACACGAATGGTAGTTATTGCTATTGCAAGATAGATTCACGATGAAATGAACTGTGCTATATTAATTTATTAAATGACAACCGTACTTATTTTTTTTATTAGAAAACTTTTACTGTACAGCAGATTAAAAAGGTAAATTTTCACTTAGTCTTATACAAGACTAACGGTTGTATTCTCTAAATTTTTAGGAACCGGAAAGACAGCAACCGGTCGTCATTAGAGCTCAGGTAGCATTTACTGCTTTCTTTTCTCTCTGTACTGATATGTAATTGATTTATGATACTTACTCGTTATGAAATGCATATGTACATTTTTCCGCTGTACAAGATTATGAAATGCATATGTTTATGATATTGTTAATTGTGGCGGACAATAGGGCCGTTACACCCTCGACATTTCATCCTTCGTCGACGTTGACCGATGTGTTGGATTGCCAAGGCGGAGCAATATTTCGACCTCAACTACACACAAGAGCATGATAAGGTATCTACGGCGGTGGTTGGCCTAGACGACCCGACCTTCCACTGGGCTCGGTGTCTCCGTCAATCTAGCCCATGTCTCTCTTTGCCCGAGCTCAAGCAGAGGATGATCTGGCGGTATGGCACCCGCTACTCCGGCTCCTCCGCTATCGAGCGTCTTTGCGGCGTCTCCTCGACAGCCGACCTAGACGATTATGTTGATGAGTTCGCCACCCTGGACTCCCACATCCACAAGCTGCCGCCGAATCATTATATGGACTTCTTTATGCAGGGTCTACTGCCACATATCCACTCTCATCTCCGCACGCACCACCCCCACACAGTCTCTGACACCATGGACTTAGCGCATCTGGTAGAAGCCGACCTCTCCCCCGCCCACCTTCTCTCGCGGCCGACCACCACCAGCCTCGGCCGCGTTAGCGACCGCCAGCCACAGCTTCTCCACCGCGGCCGCCGCCTTGGGGAAGCCGGTCGGGCCACCCACCGTCCCCTCAGCACCTCTTGACAAATGATTACAATGAGCTCCGTTGTAGGGGTCTCTGTTTTTGGTGCCGCCAACCGGACTCCCCCAACCATGAGTGCTCCGTGAAGGAGTTCCACGCCATCATCGGCGATGTCGACCCTGAGGTTACCGTAGCTGACTTTGAGGCCCTGGAGCTCTCAGCGAGGGATACACCTCTTGACTCCACCACAACTACGTTCCACTGGTTGGATTTGTCTTTCGCCTCGACTGGCGGGATCTCCGGCCAGCAGACCATGCAGCTCTCGGACACGCTGCGGGATCATCAAATCATCATCATGATGGACAACGGCGCAAGCCACAACCTCATCTCTGAGCGTCTGGTGCAGGCGTGCAGCAGCTCCGTCTTCCCTCAGTTCCCTCTCCGGATGTTGTGGTCCGCCTGGGCGATGGGCGTCGCCGACTGACTCAAGGTCATTGCACTGTTGTGCCTATTTTTGTGGGGTCTTGTTCTGTGACCGCGAACTTCTACACATTCGGCCTAGGCGGTATCGATGACATTTTAGGGGTGGCTTGGCTCCACACGCTCGGCGATGTACGCGTCAATTGGGCGACTGTGATCATGTAGTTCCTCCATGGGGGTCTCTGGCTCGTAGGAGGTCCCTGTTGCTGAGTCTTACCGTCTGGAATCCGTAGCTACATTGCTACCCTAGGATCACTTTTGTTGTCACCCCTCCGACTAATGTCTTGGGGACAAGGAATATTTTTCAGACGTCAGCATTGTTACGGTTGCGCATGCCGACGGGAAACACACACGTCGACGAGACGTCGTGGTGGGTTTACATGCGGAGGAAGACGGTGACGGGCCGTCGGGAGGAGGAAAGACTGAAGACGCTACGCCGCCCTGACTATTTTATTTATTTTGCACTTTGTTATTTTATATTATGTTATGTACGCATTTAATTTTCTCGCACTTGTTATTCTCACCTCACACCTATAAGGGGTGGGGTTGTACTTTTCAATTATTCCTGGATGAATGACAATTAGGGTTGCTCTCTGAGGCTTTTCCTCTCAACCCTAGTCTCTCTCTTCTCCCTCACCTCCGCCGGCCCTTCCCCCCGCCGGATTCCTCTCGAGTCCGTATCACATGGTCTCCTCAAGGCATCGAAGATGATAATACTATATAGAATATCAAAATCTAAAGGCCTAGCCAGTCATGTGATACATGCATTTTGCCCATAGTTTTTCAAAGCAAAATGTTTGTCATAAGACACTTCATTTTCACCAAACTCTTAACACCACGCTGCCCATAATATCTTCTTTTCTTTGGTCTTTCAGATTTTTCTACCTTTCAGCTTTGGTACAACCTTCTTGAGTTTCTCTTTAATCTTTATACATTTTGTCATCAAATATTCTCTCAATGCGTCGAGTCCACACCATAAACACTAGTGAAGATCTACCCTTGAATTCCAGAGTCCTCATCTTAAATCGGTACTTGGTTGATTCATTTCTTTTTTTAACTGTACAAACTCCAAACTGATGCTCTCTTAACACAAATATCAAAAGATGAATTGCGGGACAGTTGAGAGAGAAATTTGTACAAAATCAGCCCACCCAATATTCAACACTTTGTGGAGAAACTCCACGCAATAATAATCATTTTTGGTCATTGCTCCTTCAGAAAACAAACATAGAACAATTCGTCACCCACATATAACCAATCTCACAATATTTTACATAATATTTTTTCAGAAACATACATAGGCAACAACTAAGAGCACAAAATTGCTCCAAGTTAGCAATATAGAAACATTCACACATTAATATTAGGAACAAGTACAAACAAATACTATCTCACACTTGGCCTATAAAACCTTCTGACAACTCAAAATCAGCTCGGCTCCAAACAGTATGAAGCCAAAACTATCAACAAGCTTACCAAAAGTTTGAGAACAATCTAGGTCGGATTGGGGATACAAACTCACCATTCAGGGAAATATGGGTTGTGTGCACTTCCACTGATAGTTCTCAAGCTGGAAGTTGACATACTCTTTACGCTTAAAATCATTGAATCCTATTCCTCTCACCGTAAGACAGCTGCCTCTATTATACCGGTGGGCTCTAATTTTAGATTGTATGCATAGGTTTAGGGTTTAGGGCTCTTATTTTAGATTCATACTTATAAAATTTGTCTTTTAGGATCACAAATAAATTGATCCATCAATGTTTCTACTATATACCTGCCCATAAACTGCTTTAAATACTGATGAATGATCAGACGATCAATATCTCATTTTAAATTAATTTTTTTTTCGTTCTTTTTCAGGGAGCTGATCTGATCCGGAGGACGGTACTCGGATTGCGATCTTTTGGGCGGGCCATTTGTTTGGCGCCCAGGTTGTGGACCGCTCTATTTATACGTATATTCTCGAAGCCTGAGTTCCATAGATTTCTAGTTGATATCTTATCAGCCGTCGCAGATCATCTCAAGAGCAGGTTTCCAGAATCAATTTGGCTCTGTATATCCAAAATTATTCATTGTTGGCAGGAGAACAACATTTTCCAAGATTCGTGAATAGTTCAATGGATTCTTTTGTTTTTCAATTTGTAGTTCCCTCGACTTTTGTACAGACGATGTCTCCGCAAACATGTTATAAAACATGTTACAAACATTTCAACTGTATCAACTATATCACATATAACAAATTTGATAATTCTCTTGTGCTTGATGTTTGATGCTTGTTTTATTTACTGCAGAAGCTTTTACATTTGTTGGATAAGTCACTACCATACTACAATACATTTGGCATGATATCAATAAATGTAGGAGTCGATTCAACACGTAAAGCATGTAAGAATGATTTGTCGAGCGAATAAAGAATCGTTTATCAGAAACATAAAAAATGCCTCTCCACTTCAACCAACTTATTTGGATTCTATGTATCGCTTCTTTATCTATACCTCCATCTTTTTGAATTAACGATCCCACATATTTGAATTACTCACTGCGAAAAATATCTTGGTCACCCAACTTAATGAAGAAGTCATTCATCCCTGCATTACTAAATTTAAGTTCCATTCAACCTAAAACACTTTTTTTATACTGTCTCACCAGGATTCATGTTTTGCGTTTATCGACCAAAACAATGGGCAAGTAAAACAAAAAAAATAATTATGAATAAATATATTATATTGTGTTTGAATAGACTTTTTAATGTTATTATTCAGTAGTCTGATATCCAAACGATGAATAATGTTCGTCTTTCACTTCAGCTCTGTTTAGATTCGGTTCATGCAGTCATAACCGCCCACAAACGAAGCCTGCATCATATTGGTAACCTGATACGAGAATTCATAAAATTTTAAATCAATTTGGTAACCTGAAATCTTTTATTCATTTATACTAATGTAAATGACTGCTTGAGTTAAATAATTTTTTTGAGTATATATACAAAGAAGGGGAGTCTTGGCACATTAGTTGAGGTGTTGATGTGTGACCTTGAGGTCATGGATTTGAGTCTTGAAAACACCCCCTTGCAAATATGCAAGGCAAGGTTTGCATTAATTTCATCCTTGTGATGGGACCCTTCTCCGGGCCCTCGTTGCGCAGGGGTGCACACTTTGTGCACCGGGCTGCCCTTATATACAAAGATATCTCATACTATTATTATAATAAAATATTTTTTGTTTTTCATCAAAAACAAATTTGTGCAATAATTCATATGTATGTATAATGCTCCATTAAGAAAATAATACTAGTGATAGCGAGTTAATAATGTCGAGAAAAAAGTATACATGCACATGGACAAAAACATAATGTCATAAAATGTAACAATTATGAAAAAAAATACTAATTCTCAACGTAAAAATGAAGGGAGTTTCTTACGTGAGGTGGTGGGGGCGTTCACGAACGAAGGTTCATAACCACCGTATTCATGACCCCCACCGTCATGTCAAACAAATGCTTAAAAGCACCGGTAACGCAAAATATTTAAAAATAATAATCAATTTTATAATCTCCGCAAAAAGTAGTAGAAAATAATGAGTTTAGCGAAGAACATTGCATGACATTTATCTAGCATTCAATAATTTTAATCATTATTGAAAAAAATATATTTATTCAAAAATAATCAAATGGGTCATTAAAATGTCCTTAAACAGTAGAGCACATAAGATCTTGATCTTGTAACCAAAGAAAATGAGCATTTACTCATCAGAGTTCATCATCTGTGTCAGTGCTGGTGATACCCAGAAGCTCTGCCAGCTTTCCACTTTCAAGAGCTTCAATGGTGTCTGCATTAATTCAAAATGCATTTCATAAGCTTCAATGATTTTCTGCATTAATTCAAAATACATTTCATAAGCTTCAGTAATTTCCTGCATTATTTCAAAGCACATTTCATATCAAACCCACTACCATTCGAGCCGAGCTGGCTTGAATGGAGTCGAAAGTGATTGATTTTGAGTTCAGTTTAGAGCTCATTCTAGCCAAGCCCAACAGTTTTACATAAAAATTTTCAAACATTATTATTATACATATATACAGCTAATATACATTTATAAAATTTATCATCTTTATCAAAAATCTCATCCCAATTATTTTGGAGTAATCTATATGAATCTTCATTTTTCGTTGGTTCCTATCTAGGCTCCGTTTGGGAGGACTTATTTTCACCGGTCAAGCGGTTACGACTGCATGAACCCGGCCTTAATTAGGGTCCGGTTCATGCGGTCGTAACCGCTTGACCGGTGAAAATAAGTCCCCCCAAACGGAGCCCTAGTCTCGTCTGAGGTGTAAGATATAGATTACACAAATTATCTCTAACAATCTTTAGCCATGCTACTTTGGTTCAATCCATTTTCCTACTTAGGCACGGTGTTTTTGCTCCGATGAAATGGGACAAAAATACCACAATTATATAATGTATGTTTGACTGCCAAAAAGGAAAAAAAAACTAATTTTGAACATAAAAGTGAACCTAGATCCTTAGGTGAGGTCAGGTGGTCATGAAAGACGGTTCATAACTACCACATTCACGACCTCCACCACTGCATCAAATGAAGCCCTAGAAGGTATTACATCTTCTTTAAAACTAATTTTACTTTCTTGTTTGGATAAATTCATAATAGACATTATTATGATGTTCATTATCATCTTCCAAAATATTTTCTCCTTTAAAACTTTCATTTAATAACATCAATGCACCTGTAAAATATCAAAAGCATTATCTAGATTAATAAATACAGTGAAGATTTTATTTGACCTCTGTTCTTCTCTATTAATCACCTTAACAAAAAAAATCAATTTTATAGTTGATCTTCCTAGCATAAAACCAAATTATTTCTCTGAAATTGAAGAATTTTTTTTAAACACACTCCATAACCTTTTCTCATTGTTTAATTTTGCTTCCATCAAAATTGGTACAAAGGCGAACATCTCATTAATTCTTAAATATTGACATCAAAATACTTCTTATCCAATTATTAAGAATCATCGTAGTCCTCGAATCTTCATTAAAAAGAATTGTCAACCACTCGACTCTAATATCATCCTATTTTGCAAATTTCAATGGGTATTTTCTTTTTTTAATCAATAGACATCATTATTCTATTCATTGTGTTCTTCCAAAATATTTTCCTCTTTAAAAATTTATTAAGGCTCTATTTGTTTGGGCGTTTCGGTGCTCCGTTTTGGGCAAACGCCGCCGGAAGGCGGGTAAACAAATGAACCTCCGGCGGCGTTTGCTCCGTTTCCACCCGCCCGCCTTGAGAAACGTCCCAAAAAGCTCCGTTTGGAGCAGCCACCTCCCCCCTCCGTTTCGAACACTCCGTTTCCACCCGCCGGATCGACCCGCCACCGCCGAAACAAATGAAGCCTAAATAATTTCTTAATATGGCACTTTCATATCTGCTTAATATCTTCATCTATATTAATGTCATAGTATTTTCACTTTTAATGAATCTGACTTGATCATAGTCTCCAAATTTTGTGTATTTAGTCTTAATTAAACATTATATCCCATTTTTGTCTTCCATAATACTAAATATATTCTATGAATAATCAAAAGTATAGTATGAATATGATATACAAATACAAATATATGTACCTATATATTGTATATTATATAACTATGAATACATGCAAACAAATGTGTGCCTATATGTTAAATACACATATATGTGCATATATCATACATGAGTTGATTCTAGTTGAATCAAACTTAATGCGAACGATCCACTTTTGAGTCACAAATTATCAATTTTGATCTGCAGTCAAGGAGTTAGGGTTGATTACCGTCGGAGCCACCCAAATGCTTTCCATCAATGAAGACTTGAGGAACAGTTCGCTTTCCAACAATCGCATGTAATGCATCTTGAATTGCCCCTCCATCATCTATCATCAACATCAAAGAAAAATAAATTATTCAGTTAGGAGAATATTATGTATATGATACTATCATCAATCAAATGCATTTTATGTCTCAATACTATCCTGCTCAAGCAATGTTATGTCAGACAATTTGTGCTCCCATTTACTAGAGTTATTTTATTGCGAGGTCTCTGGCATTTATTTAACTTCACTTGTTTCCTTGTTAAGCTTGCTTTAACTACTGTGGACTGTTTAGTATTGTCTTTTATAAAAAAAATATTATTGAAAGTTACACCGTTCGATTTATGTTTGCATTTAGAAACCACCCCTTAGCTTCAATAGGACCTCACCCTGCGTCAAAATACCAACATTTAAATGGCAGGCATCGATTGGAACAACTTTGTATATTACCTCGTCAATCTATTCTTAGGTGATTGCAAAGAGTAGACGACGCAGCTCCTTTATCTCCATGTTGGCTGAATCATTAAGCCATCTAATGGAATATATATGGGGATGAAGTTGAGTCTCAAAGTCTTTCCATTGGGCTCTTGGAAATCAAGTTTTTTTACTCCCAATGTTGATGATGATGACGATGAGAACTCCTTTCTTGAATAAGACTCTTAAGATAAAGAATTCCTCGGGAAGGTCTATATTGATGTTAAGACTCCTGACGTTCACCTTCATATTCACTATCAAGGGAAAAAATTGAGTTTGATTCCGAGTCAACTCGCTTCTATTATCACAATAACCTTCTTTCCTTTGTTGATGTTGACTTGTTTCATTAAACTTCTCTAAAAAGAGCTCAAAAGCACCATTTTGAGCAACCTCGAATCTTGCAATGGTCACACTGCTATGAGGAGGATGCACCGAGAATTCCTCATTCTTCTCCTTCCTGACATCCCCATCTAAGTTTGTCTCTATGACTCTTTCTCTTAATGGCCAAAGCAATGACAATGGCTTGCCCAATACTACGAATTGAAAAAAGGCGGAATTCCATGGGTACATAAGTTGCTACGAATTTTATCAAAGTAGACAACTCCTTCAGAGAGATGTCTAGTTCTATTTAATGACTCCTGAATTTTACAGTGTAACCACGCATTGATTGTCCTTATTTTTGACGCAATCTGTGCCATTCCACCTCTGTCTCGTACCTTTTGGGGTAGAAATCTTTATGAAGTAGGTTCAAGTGAGGCCTTGTTTCCCACTATGCTAATGCATGCCTTGTCTTCTCCATACCTGCATTTGCTTTTGGCTTCATGTATAAGAAATGCATCTTCATAAAAGACTACAAGTCCTATTTTCATGTGTAATCCCCTTCATTATTCCATCTTAAAATTCATATTTAATGAAGAGGAGTCATATTTTCATGAATGAAAAGAAAATTCATGAATTTTAAAGTAGCTAGCTTAATCTTATGTAAGTGGATCAAAATCCTCTCCGGACAAAGTATGTGCTCTAAATGGCTACATTTTTTTAAGCCCAGAGGCTTAAAGTCTCATCAAAAGAAGGACTGTTGTAAGAAATTTACTTGATACCTTAGGTAGAAGATGAAGGAGGATACAAAGAGAGGGAAGAGAACAGCAAAAGAGTAATTTGACGATCCTTGTATATAGTAATTATTAGAAAAGCCCATGTAAAAGGCCCATTTGATGGCCCATTTTTCCTCCTCCTTCTTTAGTCCCACATCATGTATAGGATTTATTCTTCTCTCTTCTCTCGTATATATTTGTATTCTCTACTTGTATTTAGATACTTGAATAATACATACAAGCTTTGGGCACTTCCAACATGGTATCAGAGCCAGGTTCCGTCTAGCTGCGACCTGCCCTTTTCTGTCCGCCCGGTCTCCTGCGGACTGCCTTCCTGCATCCGCGGACTGTCCTTCTGCATCCGCCTCTGCGGACTGCCCCTGTACCTGACCGCTCGGCTACCCTGCGGACTGCCTTCCTGTCCGCTCCGGTCTCGTGCGGACTGCCCTTCTGTTTCCGCTCCTCTTCTCTCCCTCCGTGGTTCCACCCTCCTCAGGCTTCTTATAGCCCTCTTCTGCTCTGACTCGTGGGGCCCACCTCTCTCTATCCGCTCCGGACGATCCTTCCTGTCCGCCGCACTCTGTTTGTGTCCGCTCGAGCCTCTTTGCTCGCGGACTGCTCCCTCTAAGCTCGCTCTTTTTCTGTCTGCTCGAGCCTCTGTGCTCGCGGACTCTCTCTCTCCGCAGTCTCTTGCGGACTGCTCCTGTCCGCTGCGGGCTCTCCTTGTGTCCACTGTGCGCACCTCTTGCTGCGACCTCTGCCGCGACCTGCCCCCAGTTCTCCGCGACCTCTGTCGCGGACTGCTCCAGCTCTGCTCTCAACAGCTGCGATCTGCTCCATTGATCTGCGACCTCTTCCAACTCGCCGCGACGTCCTCTCGCGGACTGCTCCTGTTCGCCGCGGCCTCACTTAGTCCGCCGCGACCTCCAGACCGCCGCGACCTCCAGACCGTCGCGACCTCCAGACCGCCGCGACCTCCAGACCGCCGCGACCTCCCGAGCCCTGCTGTCTGCTGCTACTCAGTCGCCATGTCCTCCAGCGACTCCACTACCGCTCAACCCCCTGCCGACCACGTGGCTCCTCTCGAACTCCGCGATGAGCTTCGGATTACTACTATTTCTCTCTCTGGCAAGTCCAACTTCATTCTCTGGGTCCACTCTGTCCGTCGGGTCTTACAGGCCAAGGGTCTTGCCCGTCACCTTACCCAGGGCTCACCAACTCCTCCTACTGATGATTGGCTCCGCAATGACGGTCGCGTCCAGACCTGGATCCTGAACTCGGTGGAGGGTGAGCCGTACCAGATGATCATGTATCATGAGACCGCCAAAGCCATGTGGGATGAACTTCATTCGTTGTACTCCGGGAAGGACAGCCTTCAGCACCTGTTTGACATCCTCACTGATCTTCAAGCCTTGGATGTTGGCAAAGCTCTGTACATGACCTCCTTCGTGGCCCGTGCTAAAACTCTCACGGAATCCTGGATTCAGCACCAGCCCGCGACTACTGATCTCGCTGCCCAACGCGCCCAGAAGGAGGCTGTTTGTATTGCTATGATTATGGCTCGCGTCCCGCCACACCTGCGCAGTATTCGGGCCCAGGTTCTGGCTTCACCCACTACCCCTTCCTTCTCTGATGTCTGCTCAATGTTACTTCGCGTACCACCTCCACCGGAGGCTCCTGCACCACCCTCGCCGGCCCTTCTTCAGCAAGCCCTTCCTCCTTTACTTCCACAACCCTCTTTTACTCGGGGTGGCCGTACGGGCTCCCGTGGGCGGGGTCGTGGTGACCGCGGACGGCCCAAGTGCACCTACTGCGGCCGGGATGGCCATACTGAAGCCGTCTGTCACAAGAAACATGGCTACCCTCCTCGCCCGCCTACTGCTGCTGTTACCGATAGCTCTCCTCCAACTGGTACGGATCTTGAGGCTCTTCGCCTTCAGCTGCAACAACTCCAGGGGCTCCTCAACCCCCCTTCTGCTTCCATTGCCTCCACCTCCCATGCAGGTATTGTCTCCACCTCCACTGCAGGTACTGCCTGTCTCTCTTCCAGCTCTCGCTGGATCCTGGACTCGGGAGCCACCCACCACATCACTTCCATGCGGCCGCCCCAGTTCTCTGTTGTTGCTCACTCCCCGTCTATTACTGTGGCCAATGGTGCGCTTGTCCCGGTCTCCGGCTGCGCGGATCTCCTCCTTCCTCCCTCTCTCTCTCTTCGCTCCGTTCTTTATGTGCCAGCCTCGCCTTTTAATTTACTCTCTGTTGGTCATCTTACTACTGATATGAATTGCTTTATCACCTTCACCTCTTCTGGTTTTTTGATACAGAATCGGCAGACGCGGATTACCATTGGTAGGGGTCGGCTGCAGAACGGGCTCTACCTCCTCGATGTCTCTCCCACATCCCTTTCCTCTGTTTCCTCGTCTGATTGGCATTGTCGGCTTGGGCATGCCCCTCTACCTATCCTGCAGAAGGCGCTTCCCGACCTTTCTCTTCCTGCTTTTAAATGCGATTCTTGTATTATTGGCAAACAGCCTCGCTCTTCTTATCCTGCTCATTGTACTAGGAGCTCTGCTCCGTTTGATTTAATACATTCTGATATTTGGGAACCCTATAAAGTTTCTAGCATTTCTGGTTATCGTTATTTTCTAACATTTATTGATGATTACTCTCGTACTACTTGGTTGTACCTCCTACATGATCGCTCTGAGCTTACTCGTGTCTTTCAGGCGTTTGTGTTAGAGACTCGTACGCAATTCTCTACCACCATTAAAACTTTCTGCTCTGATAATGCCCGGGAATATACTAGCCACGAGTTTGCCACTCTCTGCGCAAACTTCGGTATTGTTCACCAGACCTCTTGTCCCTACACCCCTCAACAAAACGGGGTCGCCGAACGCAAGAACCGCCACTTGCTCGATGTTGCTCGCTCTCTCATGCTTCACATGCATGTTCCCAAAGTCTTCTGGAACTTTGCGGTGTCCACTGCATGTTTTCTTATCAACCGTCTCCCCTCTCCCGTTCTCCAGAACGCTACCCCCTTCAGCCTTCTTTTTCCCTCCACACCCGCCTTCCCCCTCACCCCCCGGGTTTTTGGATGTACCTGCTTTGTCCATAACCTAGGCCCCACTCTTGACAAACTGGATCCCTGTGCGGCCAAACACATTTTTGTCGGCTACTCTCGCACCCAAAAGGGCTATGTTTGCTACTCTCCGATCACCCGGAAAGTCTCTGTTTCGGCTGATGTTACTTTCCGGGAGGATCAACCCTTCTTCCCTCCTCCTTTGCCACCTCTTCTACCACCACCTCCTACAACACCCTCCCTCCCACGGCCGGTGATCCACGTCCACTCACCTCCCACCATCCCTCCGCCTCCTCCCACCATTGACCCTCCTCGACCCCCCGTTATTCGGGTCTATGCTCGTCGCCCTCTTCCTCCCGTTGCTCCTCTGCAGACGGCTTCGACCTCGGCTTCTCCGTGTTCTGCTGCTCCGGTGTCGGCCTCTACCGCTCATCCAATGGCGGACTATGTTTCTCTCCATCGCCTCTCTCCACCTCTTCAGACCTTGGCTACTTCGCTCTCCTCGGTCTCTATTCCTACTTCTGTCCAGGACGCTCTTCAACATCCTGGGTGGCGTGCGACCATTGAAAGACGAGATGGCTGCTCTTTGGGCCAACCAGACCTGGACCCTGGTGCCCCTTCCTCCCGGCCAGACACCCGTTGGGTGCAAATGGGTTTTCGTCGTTAAACATGCTCCTGATGGGACCATTGATCGCCTCAAAGCTCGTTTGGTTGCTCGTGGCTTCACCCAGCAACCGGGGCTGGACTATGACGAGACTTTCTCTCCGGTCGCTAAGCTCAACACGGTCCGCATTCTCATCTCTGTGGTTGTCCATCGCCAGTGGCCCTTATTTCAACTCGATGTCAAGAATGCTTTCCTGAATGACGACCTTCAGGAAACGGTTTACATGCAACAACCTCCCGGGTTTGAGACCACGGGAGAGTCACGGGTTTGTCATCTTCTCAAATCTCTATATGGTCTCAAACAATCCCCTCGGGCATGGTTCGACAAGTTCAGCAAAGCTCTCCGGGACATTGGCTTCACTCGCAGCTCGGCTGACTTCTCATTGTTTACTCGCCACCAGGCCACTGGTACGGTTCTCCTATTGGTATATGTCGACGACATCATTATTACTGGAAGTGACTTGGACGGCATACAGGCCGTTAAGCTACATCTGAGCTCCGTCTTCCAAACTAAAGATCTGGGTCCTCTTCGGTACTTCCTCGGTCTGGAAGTGGCCAGACGGTCAGATGGGTTGGTTCTCTCTCAGCACAAATATTGTCTGGATCTTCTTCATGATGCAGGCTACTCTGGTTGCAAACCTATTAACACTCTCATGGATGCAAATCACAAAATATGTGCTCAGGGCTCAGATTCTGATTCGCTTCTATCAAATCCAGAATATTACCGTCGTCTAGTTGGGAAGCTTATCTACCTAACAGTTACAAGACCTGATATATCTTTCGCTGTGGGACTTGTGAGTCGCTATATGCACTCTCCTCGAAGCTCTCATCTTCAGGCTGTGGAACGCATTCTCAGATATCTTAAGACAGCTCCTGGCCAAGGACTTGTATACAAAACCTCATCTTTCATTCCTACACTAGTGGCATACTCTGATGCCGACTATGCTGGCTCCCTCGACGATCGACGATCTACTAGCGGGTTTTGCACCTATTTTGGAGGACATCTGATTACTTGGCGAAGCAAGAAACAGGCAGTGGTTGCTCGATCCTCAGCAGAAGCAGAATATCGGGCAATGGCTCTTGTGGTCTCTGAACTCACATGGATTGAGAGTCTCCTTACCGACCTTGGAGTTAAACTACCTTCACCAGCTCTCCTCCTATGTGACAGTCAAGCTGCCATACATATTGCTAAAAACCCGGTCTTCCATGAAAGAACGAAGCATATTGAGGTAGATTGTCATTTCATCCGAGAGAAAGTCCACATGAAGAAGATCGAGCTCAAGCATGTTCCGGGTACTGAACAGGTTCCTGACATCCTCACCAAAGCTCTACCTAGTACCCTCTTCTATCAGTGCCTATCCAAGCTTGGCGCATACGACTTGTACGCTCCAGCTTGCGGGGGAGTATTAGAAAAGCCCATGTAAAAGGCCCATTTGATGGCCCATTTTTCCTCCTCCTTCTTTAGTCCCACATCATGTATAGGATTTATTCTTCTCTCTTCTCTCCTATATATTTGTATTCTCTCCTTGTATTTAGATACTTGAATAATACATACAAGCTTTGGGCACTTCCAACAGTAATATAGATGATAGCAAAACCTGGTATGTGTAAGAAGGGTTTCAACTTTCAATTAGGGATTGAAGCCTCTTTCACATGCTTTTATGTTGCCAGATCTTGAAATAAATAATGATCTGAATTTGACTTGAAGTTAAAAAATCACGGGAAGGTTGTGCTTGGAGCGAAATCAACAAACCAACTTGTGAGCAGATTCCAGCACAAATTGAACTTAAAGTTAGCCTGGCCTGGTTGAGTCAGACTAACTAGCGTCTGGTGAGAAGATCAAATAAGGGAATTTTTCCTATCTATTATAAACTTTCACTTCAGCAAACTATGCCAATGACATGCTCATTTTCCTCTTGCTTTTTACTAGTTCCAGTTCAGTACAAAACTTCACAAATTCCAAATGATTTGTACAGAAGATAGAAATCAAAATGACTTGCATTCCAACATCGACAGAACCTTCAGTGGTGCCTACTGATTTTCGCGAACCCTGGAGTGTTACTTCTGACATTGCTACTCTTTTGTTTGTTCCCGACGACTCCATTTGCAAACTTCCTAAGCCGCTACATTTGCTAAACCCTTCATTTCATGTACTTAACTCCCTGATCGTCATGAGGAACTTTATGTATGGTGGCTTCTATTTCTTCTTGCATGGACAGCATGCATGATACTTTTACATTCTCCACCTCTTACGATACAGACACTAACCCTCCCTTGCCTCATGAGACGAGATCCGCAGCAAACCGACTAGTAGGAATGCGAGTATCATACCTCATGTCTTCTCCCCTACAAATCCTTCATGATTCTGTAATATTCAAATCCTTGAGGGAATGAACTCTCATGGTTGGATTGCATGCACATAATAGTTTTTTTTCCAATTTCACTAACTCTGCAAAGTTACAAAGTGTCTCTCTCCATGATCTATATAAAGGGTTGCCTCTCTATTGATTGCATTGACTCTGTCACATGAACCCAACTATGATTTGGCAAAAGTTGAAGGAAGAACTCATCCACCATTGTGACACCCGCTTGTCCAACAATGTTTTTAGGGTATATGTATCGTCCAGTAGACACATACATTGACTACTTAGTGGAGTTGACAAACATTATCCCTAACCTTACACGGCCAATTACTTTTGCTACTTTATGTATGATCTTCAACTTCATATATGAGTCTATCGTCGAATTCATAACTCCTCTTTCTTTGTAAAAATTCAACTTCATATACCCGCTTGTCCAACAATGTTTTTCCACGCCACCCCCCAAAGATCCATTGTTATGTTTCCATCGTACTCTCTTTGAACCCCAAGCAACACCTCATAGGCATTTACACTCCCCCACTTCCTAGCTTTTTTGGGCTAGAGCTATCTCATCAACCACTATCCCATCAGGAGTACCTCGAGCTCCGTCGTCAGGGTCTCTGTTTCCCTTAGAGTTCGTTCGTTATGTCGGAATTGGAGGGTTGGAATTAAAATTCAATGGACAATTCCAATTCCAGCGTTCGACGGCCATAAAAATATCTACGAATTGGAATTCATTTCAATTCTCATACGAATTGGTTATAAAGGAAACATGTCTCCCTCAATTCCGGGCTCATGAGATCTTCATTCGCAATTCTCACCCCGATCGGTGCACCCCCGACTCTCTCAAAAAAACCTCGACGCCAACTCTATTGTTCGCCTGGGGACGCATTTTTTGCCCAAGAGCGAATTTTTGATAGGGCGCGCATTTTTTCGTCCGGCCGCGGATTTTTCGACCGGGCGTGCATTTTTCAACCGTCAGCGCATTTTCCGGGCGGCTTTTTCAGCCCGGCGCGCATTTTATGATCGGATGTGCATTTTTCTGCCCGGGCGCATTTTTCGCTCGGACAAGCTTTTTTCGCCCGACTGCGCATTTTTCACTCGGTCGCGCATTTTTCCGACAGGGCGCAGATTTTTCGCCCGGGCGCGCATTTTTCACCGGGATGCGCATTTTACGCCTGGGGGCACATTTTACGCCCTGGCGCGCATATTTCGTTCGGGCGAGCTTTTTTCCCTCGGGCGTGCATTTTTCGCTCAGACACGCTTTTTCGCTCGGACGCGTTTTTTACGCTAGGGCACGCATTTTTTGCCCAGACAGGAATTTCAGGCCGTTTTTTTTCGCCCGGACCCGATTTTTTTTGTCGGGCGCTCGAATTTTTCTCGCGGCGGCGATTTTTCGCCCTACCGCGATTTTTTTGCCCGGGCGCGATTTTTTTCCCCGAAGGCGATTATTTTCTCGGTCGCGATTCTTTCGCGCAGGCGTTATTTTTTCCCCAAGCGCGAATTTTTCACTCATACGCATTTTTTTGTTCGCCGACTCACTCTCGCCGAAGCTAGGCGGGCGAGCTGCGCGAACCAGCCCATCCAGCCCGCTCACGCACAGGCGACCTTGTCACCGGCCCGCCTCCGGATAAGGGCAGACGAGCTACGACGGCCAGGCTCGCGCTCGCCTAAGGATGGAAAGCGAGCTGCGGGAGTCAGGCCGCGTCCGCCCAGCAGGGTGGCGAGTTGATGCGAGCTGACCCCGTGTCTGAGAAACACGCCTCGTGGGTCCAGAGGCAAAATTATCTGGATGCCCTTGCTAGGGGTGCAAATAGCTTTCCAGAACAGCGGAGTCACGCTGTTGGCAGACCACTTTTGGCTGCATATAACTGTTTAGAACAACGAAGGTTGGCTATTTGCAGACCGTTTTCATAAAACTATAAATAGACCTAAGGGAGTACGTCAGAAGGCACGTTTTTTCTTGTTCCCCGGTCTTTTTGCGCTTTCTGAGGTATCCTTAGCTCGACATTTGACTAAGAAGGAGAAACGCTCTAAGATCTTCCGGGTGTGTGGTGAGACCTCCATGCCGAGCCCTTGGGTCCGTTCTCTGTTCCATTTCCCTAGTCGTTTGGCTTGCGGGAGAAAAATAAGTGTGCGATCACCCCATCCCCAAGGGTGAACTCCACAGAGACCGAATTCTTGGTTTCAACAGTCAAGATCCAGGCGGCGTTCCACGGTTATCTGGCAAGCGCAACTCTTCCCCTTGTTTGATCTGTTTTGTCATGATTTTCAGTTTCTATAGTTTCATTCAACGTTTCTTATGATTTATAGCAGATTTACGGTGGAGCTCCATGGTTGATCATGGAGATCTTGCGCCACCACTTGCATTTCCTCGATCCACGACAAACACTTCTTCTTTCTTCTCCAAATCGCGAAAAAGAATGATTTTGGTATACTAAAGTTTTGTATTAAAATTGATTTTATGTAGTAATTGATTTGACATTAAATATCGAACTTGTTATTTTTTTTTATTTGCACAAAACAAATTAGTTTGCACCTAAAATTTTCCGGTTTGCACATAATCATAATTTGCACATAGCAAAAATTGATTTACATATAAAATTAGGTGATTGTTAACCGCAACCCGTTATTTTACTTGTCGCACCCCAAAATCTCCTAATTTTTCGCGCCTTTTCGAAATACGCCTTGTACACGCAATATCAGGAAAAGTGTTCAACACGAAAGTTGTAGATAACGACGAGATCTACAACTTTCGTGTTGATCACTTTTCCTCAAAATGCATGTACAAGGCGTACTTTGGAGATATTCCCAGATTTTGCGCCTTTTCGAAATACGCCTTGTACAGGATAGACTATTAAATCAAAGATCTTAGTTGAGTTTTCGCGGGGCATTCATTTCAAGCAAACTCCCCACTAACTAGAGGTGATCAAAAGGGCTAAGCCTGGTAAGCTTATATGGTCCCCTCCCTAACAAAAGCCTAGTTAGGCGTGGGCCGGTGCATGCCTAGTTCAAGCCTGGACCAAGCCTAGATGGCCTAAGGAAGCCCTATATATTAGTTGTAATGTCTGGCCTGGTTCCCGGCCCTTGCCAAGCCCAAGCAAGACTAGGGCCCCAGGCATGATCCGGCCCCGACACCAGCCACCTGACAGCAGCCACTTGCAGGAGATATGCATGCATGTCTATCGCCAGCAGTGGGGACCTCTTGGTAAATTCTAATTCCCATCTGACAGGATTTTTCACTTTGTAAATCCCGCCAAGGGGGTAAAGATTTACCGAGAGGTAAATCCCCGGAAAGAATTTTTCAAGCGAATTTTTTCGCACCGGCGCAATTTTTCGCTCGAGCAAAAAAATTTCACCCGGGGGTAAATTTTTCACCCAGGAGCGAATTTTTTGCCCGAGCACAAATTTTCTGCTCGGGCGCGTTTTTTTTTCGCACGGGCGCGAATTTTTCGACCGGGGCCCGACCATGATTTTTTCACATAGCCGTGATTTTTTCGCCGGGGCCCGAACGTATTTTTCGCCCCCGGGTGAAAATATCGCGTCCTGTAGAAAAATTCTCAATTGGGCGAAAATTCGAGTCTGGGAACAAAATTCGCTCTTGGGATAAAAATTCGCGCCGGGGCAAAAAATTCAGGCCCGGGTGAAAAATGCGCGCTCGGCCGGGAAATTCGCGTCGAGGCAAAAAATGCGTGTCCGGGCAAAAAATACGCTCCCGGGCAGAAAAATGCGCCCTCGGGCAAAAATTCTAATATGCAGGCAAATAATGAAAATACTAATTTCAATTCATGTGATAGAATTTCTGCATTCAGACGAACAACAGAATTGGAATTGACTTCAATTCTAATTCATGCGGGAATTGGCTTGAAGTCAATTCAATTCCTACATCTCAATTCCTGCGAAACGAATGGAGCCTTATACTCATTTATACTCCCACACACATCAATGTCTAAATAAAAAAGAGTGCATGCTCGTCTGTGTTGAGGACAAGGAAATTGCCATGATTGATTCAACAGATTGGCAATTTCATGAACATATGTATTCATGCATATGCATGGATACATTTAAGCATGTTGAAAAAGAATTACTTGAAATACTGAAAATGGATATAAACCGAATTGATTTTTAACTCTTACCAAATTTAATGAACCAGGATACCTTGAATTGAGAAAAACCCCAGTTAGCCTAGAGCTAGGCTTGGTTCAACTTATTAGCCTAGAGCTAGGCTTGGTTCAACTTAAGGTCAAAAGGATAGTTTTCACCAAATCTTGATTATGGTTGAGTTTACTAGAGCAGATCACTAATAGTCTTACAGAGAAGCACACTAACCCAAACTGAAAATGGTTAGTATCACTGAACAATGCCATCAAATTATCAGGAATCACACAAAGAACCAAGCAACATGACAGGCAGGGGCGGACCTAATAAGGGGCGAGCGTGGGCGGCCGCCTAGAGTGAGAAAAAAATCGCGAAATAGGAATCCTTCGCGGGCAGGAGGGAGCCAGAGCAAGTGCCAAATTTCCTTGGTTTTTGCCGGATTTCCGTCAGAGACGATCCGCTGCAAGTCCGCAAATCTTCTAGCTATCGCAAAACAACATTGATTCGTTGCATATCTCTCGATCTTCCAAATATTGGGGACCGAGGAAAGATAGGACTAGAGTTTTCCGGGAATATTTCACCGGTAAGCTTCATATCTGAAAATCTATAACCTTTTTTTTCATCTCTAAGTTAACACTTCCGGCTTGTCATTTCTCTACAAAAGCCAGTTGTATAGCTGGATTTCCTTGGATCATGACACTGAGGTTTCAGTGGCCGATTCGAGCTTGATTTATGAATCTTTCCAAGTTTGTTAGGGAGGTTTGGTACTAATTTGTTGATGATTAGGTTACCTTCTGTTTCGAATCTCAATGAAGTACTTTGCTCTAGGAAAAAACTGATAGTGTTATTACGCCACTAATTTTGTTCTGTAAATTATTTCTTGGATTTCATTTAGAAAAACTTATAACTAATTTCACTTGGCTTCTCTAATTCTCTGTTGAAATGCAAATGTTTAACTTATATTAAGCTTTTAGAGACAGAGCCTACTGCCGCTCTGCACGATAAGATTGTTCCGCTTGAGTTTTGAACTGCATTAGGTTCTTCCTGCTTGATATAAATAATGAAAATGATAGTATCAATCATTGTAGGAGTTTAACAGTTTAAGCTCTCCATTTTCATGGTTGTCATGGGGAAGAAGATGATCTTCTATCCTCCTTAGTTTGAGCTCTCCATTTTACTTTAAGGATGATAATGAAATGTTTTCAAAATATGAAAGCTGGAATATGAGTTTAAGAAGCAAAATTATTTACTTCTTTCAAAGTGTAATTTTTGTATAAATTTTGTGATATTAATATATTATTGTCATATTTTTCATGCAAAAAAATATCTTCGAGTTTTTAGTTCCGCCCACACAAGAAAAAATTTCTGCATCCGCCACTGATGACAGGTGAACCAAGCAGCCCCTGGAACATTAAAACATTGAGAATGTATGTATCTATAAGTTCCAAGAACAATGAAAATTTAAAACAATATTCTTCAAGCTAATTAGGATATATTAAGAATTCTTGCCAAAATTCTAGTTTAAGAGGTCCTCCATTCTGACAATACAGCTAAGATATAAAAAGGCAATGGAAAAAAAGAGTGTGCTTAAAAAAAAATTCAATATGGGGGAATGAATGGCTAATTACTATGTTACCTTTAATACCTGGGCAATAGGACTTGATAATGAGAAGATAACTATGGCATGGCAGCGACGGTCTTCTTCACAAAACCATGAAAGACTAAAGGATACTGAATTGCTTATAAATATAAGCCGGCTGCTGCCAGAATACTCTTGACATGGGAGTGCACTAGAAATTGATATTTGGGGGTGCGTGCCACATTTAAATTCAGAGTGCAAGTAGAGAGTAGAGGAAGCCAGTTCTAGCTGCAGAAATTTTAGGTTCAAATGCGGTGCTAATCCAAATTCACAGAAACCAATTGTAAACATTCCTCTCGAGTCAGAACGCAAGGATTACCCTGAATAACCACTAGGTATTAACAACCCGACAATCCAAAACTAAAAAAGGAAGGAGTGTGAAAAAAGGGGGAGTTACCGCCGTCGAGACTCCTTGCCGGCTGCTCCACGAGACCACCGTCAGGGTTGACCACCGCCGGCGCCATCAGTGGACAGATCTCAGAGACAGCAAACCTGTACAGAAATGTGGAAAAGACATCCGAGCGTTGCTCTAGTTAAATTGGGGAATTTTTAGGTAGACCAAGGCTCTATTTGGTTCGGAGTTTCCCTCTTTATTTTGGGCAAATGCCGGTGTAAGGCGCCTAAACAAATTAGGCGTTTGGGCCGTTTCCATCCGCTCGCCTTGAGAAAGACCTCAAATCGCTCATTTTGGAGCAGTCACCTCCCCCCTCTTCGATTCGAACACTCTGTTTTCACCCGCCGGATCGACCCGCCACTACCGAACCAAATGAAGCCCTAATGAACCATCCTCTACTATGAAATTTTTAATACTTAAATCATATTTTTTATAACAAAAAAATAATTGTAACAAAAACAAATTATGGAATATTAATTATGACATTTTTAAAATACTTATTTGTTCAAATTTTATACAGTTCGGAAAAATTCTAATTTTATTTTTTTGTTTTGACTGAAAAATTCCAACTGAAAAACATTTCAACATTCCAGTTGGAATTTTTCCGTCAAACACAAAAAATACAACTGAATTTTTTCAAAACTGTATGGAATATGAACAGATAAGTACTTAAATTGATTGTAAAAATGTCATAATTAATATTTCGTAATTTATTTTTGCTACAATCAATTTTTTGTTACGGAAAAATACGATTTAAGTGTGCAAAATTTCATTTGCACGTAGAGGATGGTGCATTAGGTGTACCTAAAAATTTCTCCGTTAAATTTGTAAGTTTAGGGCTCCTGTGAGAGCACGAGTCTCTGTTTGGGAGCGCCGACCCGGTGCCCCTTGATGACACAACACACCACTATAATTTTCGGCTCAACACGAGAAGGGTCTATCACGATATGGTCCACTAAAACTCCTACTCCTTTAGCTCATTATTTTATAAAATTGTTTTGGTACATTTATATTTGCTATTGCTGGTCTAATTGACAAAAATATTAGGCGGTCACGGACTAATTTTAATTTCCTGTATTTTATTTTGGGTTAAAACTTTGGATGACTATGATTATATCTTGATGATTGTGTGGCTAAGATTAGCTCTTGTTGAAAAGTATAAATACTCTTTTGTTTGGCTTTAAGCCCTAACAAAAATTGCTTGACATTTGCTCGCCCATGAATTCCGACTTGTAGCCGTGTGTTTCTCTGGTTCGCAAAGCCGACGGACGCGACTCCCTTCCCCCGGTAATACACCGGCGGTCTCCCTCTCCGGCGCGACACCGGCGTCTCTCCTCCGGCGTGACACAGGCTCGGTGGTGGTTTGACGCCGCCTCTCTTCGTGTGAAGCGTGGGAACCCTCGCGAGATTTGTCTCGATTGGGTGTTGCTTCTCTCATCCTTCCCTTCGCGTGATTTCTCTGAAATTTATTTTGCGTTATTCTAGCGAGTGTGATTGATTCGGTATAGGTTTTGGAATCGTTGCACAGATCGGTGTAAGGAGATTGCGTCGTCGCCTCCCAACCAATTGGTCGGAAGAGCTCAATTGGTGATGAGGAGTGGTATTAAGATTCTCTTATCAAGGTTGCGGGTCGAGACCTCGTGGCAACAACCTACCGCTGCTGATAAACAGGCGCAGAGATTTGGTTGGGGTGCATTGGGCCTTAGGCCTTGATTGTTTAGGCTCACTACCAGTGGTGCCGTGGGGCGAGACAAGCCACCGCCCATGGAATTGGCATGTGGTGGGCCTCTGACTCTAAACCTAGATTGCTGAGTTGGCGTTCACTCGATTCCTCGCAAATTGTTTCCGCCACGTCATTCGGTGTATTTTTGGAAGCCACTGGTTGGGATTTTTTCTTGGTAAATCAAGTGGATTCCGCAAATGACGTCATGAATGAATTGCCTAAATCACACTTAAGTGGTAATTGTGTGTAATTCCATCCAATTGCTACGTTAATTTGATATCAGAGATAACGTTGAGATATTCGCTTCCCTTTAGGAAAGCAACCACTGGCTTCTCTTATAAAACAAAACAAAAAAAAATCTTCTTACATATCTCTCCTTCTTTCTTAGGATCAATTGCCACTGTTGTCATCGTTCAGAGTTGTTTCGCTTGTGTTGCACACTTCTTTTATGCGCACACGTTCGGAAAACTTAGTACTTTCCGCACTCATCTGCGCTCAATAATATGGACGAAAATCCGGATAATCGCGAGGTCACTGAAACCCAACTCGCGGCCGTTCAACGCAATTTTACCGATCAAATAGCTCAACTCGCCGAGACGTTTTCCACTTTGACCCAAACAATTCAGAACGGTTTCCAAACTCAACGCCAAAACCATAACCCTCCACCTTGCAATCCGCCACACCGCCAACCACGTCCACACAATGACCACGGCGAGCATTACCAAAATGGGGATTGGCATGATGACCTCCGTTGTAAAATTAAAATAGATGTCCCAACATTTGATGGTGCGATGATCCTAAAACTTTTAAGAATTGACTACGACGACAATACTCAAGCCTTTATCCCACGGATCCGGATCCTCTGGAGTTGTGCGGGAAACTCCAGGGTGGAGTTGAATCCAACCCTCGGCTCTAGCGCGGAGGTCCCACCTCTCACTCCATCAATCCAACGGCTGGACTTCTCGCGCGCTAAAAGACAAAAAAAAAAGTTGAAATATTAAAAAATGCAATCTCACTCGCCCGTCCCTGGAGTTCCAATTGGACGAGCTAGGGTTGCGCTTGAAGGAGCTCCACCCTGGAGTTCTACCAAGGAGGAACTCCAAGGGAGGATCTGGAAGCCAAAAAAGATCCTCTTATCCAAAGGCACCCATAGTGGGGTCGGCTATTTATGTGTTAAAATTCCCAAGCAAACCGCAGACGCCCCCTTGGATACCCTGCTGAAAATTCAACAAACCGCCCCCAAGGAGAATACGCCCACTTGGGCCATATGTTGAAACCGTTTTCCACGGATCGTGGAGTTAACAGTGGTTATCTCAACAAAGCAGTAACAACCATCCCGGGGCAAAACATGCAGCACAAGCTTCTTTATTGATCAAGAGCAAAGGGGGCTTCTTTACAAGGCGAGACATACATGGCGAGACCCACATGCTTCACCAAAACCAACACGGGAGAGCAGGGACAGTTACAAAAACAAGAACAAAAAACCAAGCCGCGCGGACTCAATCAACAAGCCGCCGGTCTCGCCCCCACCTACTGCTGTGGCGGGCGAGTCCGCTCAGTCCGCCAGGTCTCGCCCCCACCTGACCGCAACCCAAGCCGCGCGGACTCACCCTTACTCCAATGCTTAGCTCTTCGCGGGGCGGGCGACCGCCGGTCTGCACGCCGCCAGACCGCACAAGCTGCGTCACCGAATGGAACAGTCCGCCTGATGCAGGCGACCTCCTGAACCCCGAACCAAGTCGCCAAAGAGAAGACCGCCTGGTCGCTATCCGCGACCTGCTGTTTACCGTCTGTTGCTCGGAAAGAAACATAACCCAACGCAGAGTCCGCACTGTCCCTGACCGCAATCAGAGCCAAGTCCTGGCTTTCCAGCGCTATCCGCACAACCTGCACAGCACAACCGGGTCAACTCTCTATCCGCGCGGACACAAAGTCCAGACCGCAGCAACTTACGCGAGCTCAATTACTGTTCACTTACTTCGGCCCTCCAGCTAGTGGGAGTCCTCTGGCTGGTTGTTCCTGATGTCTCGACAAAGAGAACTGGGGCTCCTATTTATAGGCACGACGATGAGTATGGTCACACCGCCCTTCCCGAGCTAGGGGATAACCGCCACAGCGGGACTGTCCGCAGCAAGAACATAGTGTGGCTCCTACGAGAGGTACCACCGCCCGCAGCTAGTGGGACCTGGCACGGGACAATCCAGTCCGGAGCAAAGAGAACGGGGCTCCTGTGCAGATGGTAGCCAGTCCGCCCTGCAGCTAGTGGGAGCTCCAAGGCAGCGGACTGTCCGGAGCATAGTCCGCCTTGGGCTACGCCAGAGACCAAGCCAGGACCACCACAGGAGCCGGACTCCACAACAACCTACCCAGCCGTATCCGTCATTCTGCGGACAAGGCATCAGCCCGCAAATCAACCTACGAGCCCGCAGTGGGACCGCGCGGAATCGTCATCGGAGCAAAGGCACCTGCCGGACTCAGCGGATACCCGGCTATCGTGGGAGCCGCATATCCCAAGTCCATTACCTCAACTCCAAGGCACCTCCGGACTTAGCGGACACGCCAATCCAGTCCGCTAACAGCAGCCCCAGTGGGAGCCGCGTATACAGCGAACTCGTCAGTCGGAGCAAAGGACTTCCCTGAGTCCACGAGAGATAACCTCCCATCACAAGGCTCAGTGGGAGTCTGGCGGTGGAATCGTCAGCGGACTCCGGCTCCAGTCCGAGAGATCACGCTCCTGCACAAGCAATTCTCCAGTGGGAGCCGCGGCGGATTTCCCCAAGCTCGGAGCAAACAAGGCAACTGCACTTGGGCTACTACGCTTGGCGGACTGAGATCAACCAGCCCGCCAGCTCCAGTGGGAGTCTGCGCGATCTCCCCGGACTGAAAGCCTCCTGGACTTGGGCTTCAATTCCCACCAAGTCCAGCCCACTGGCCGCAAGGGCCAGTCCGCACTTACAGGCGGACACTGGATCAAAGGGCTAGCCCGCCATACCGGGCGACCTCCAGTTCCTGTCCGCGCTGACCGGCGGTCTCCACGGCTTCCAAAGGACTTGCCGCTTCACTAGAGCAAGACCAAGGCATCTGCCAAACCGGTCTGCCGAGCTTCAGTGGGAGTCTTCAGTCCGGAATCTTCATCGGAGCAAAGGACTTGGGCTACGCGAGAGATAACATTCCTATCCCAGCCCGGTTACTAGTCCTGGGAGTAAGCCGCCTGCTGAGCATACACTGGCGGAATCTGTCATCGACGCCGGACTGCTGGGCTCCACGTAGTCCGCGCGAACAGACCGCCCAGGCCGCCACAGAGCAAACCGCCTGCAACATCCCTGCCGACCTAGCAGTCCGCCAACCCAGTCCAGCGTAGTGGGAGCCTGCGCGGATAGGTTTCATCGGAGCAAGCCTTGAGCTATTCACAATCCACTTCACTTCACAGAATTCAACACTCCCCCTTGAAACGTGAGAAATAGATGGTGAATAACTCCAGCAGCTCCCGTAACCTTGCACCTGGTCCTTCCGATAGCTCATCTACGAAGAGATGTCCAAGATACATAGTCAGGGCTCGCCCCGCATATCATGGACCATGAGGGAGCTTCCTCCAGGGGGTCTGGGCCCAAAAGGAGCGCCATCCGCTTCCTCCTGCCGGACACTTCCATCCTCTCAGCTTCATGACCTCCACTCATGCATCATAGGAGTATCACCAACTCTGCCTTGGACCCAGAAGCCCAAGAGATGGTCGTTGCGGCTCTGAGAGAAGTCACTGCTTGCATCAGACTTGGTGTCAACCACCTCCTTGATTCTAGACATGGGGTCATCACAGCCAGAAGTCCCTTGAGCTCGAACTGAGGCTTGGTGGAACAAGGAAACACGGCACCAAGTCCGCCGTGTTCCCTTCGCTATATCGAGCTGGTGGCTTACTGATCCTCTTCGATCTCCGAAGAACCTGATCATGCTTGTAACCACCTCCGCTGCTTGGAGCGTCAACTATGACGACCAGCTCCGTTCCTCGGGCAAACTCGGAACAATGCTCCAATTTGTTTGAACAAGACGCCTCCTTACTGGAACCAAGAGCACCTGGAGCAACGCTCCTTTCCCTGCTACCTGAACCAGAAGACTCCCTCTTGAACATGGTCCGTCTGAACGGCCTGGAACACCCTCGTGGCTCCCCTTCATCTCGCAAACGCCTTCCTGAACAACATTGACGGAAGCCTCCGCCTTTGTCAGCCAGAAGGTCCTGGAGCATCGCTGTAGCCCCCTTCGATGGCCGACTCTGACGCCTTTGCCCAGCGGATCGCTAGAACGGAACCTCATGATCCGGCAGGTCCTTCACCGAGAAGGTGACTTTTCCTCTGGGGGCGGGGTCTGGGAGGTTGAGGCAACGCTCCACTTCGGTACTTAGCAGCAGCCTTGCCTTCAGTGGCCTCAACCCCCACTCATCTGACCTGCTTATTTCTAGCTCCACATAAGAGCTACCCCAATACGGCGTCAACTCACGTCAAAGACAATGTCTCTCGACACTATGAGTTTCACCCCCTTCGTCGCAGGAGAACCTCTTCATACCCGTACCGGCGGCTCGGCTGGGCAGGGCCTCTTCTTTTCTGCCCCCTCATCATACCCAACAAACTCGGGACAGGTAGCTTTGTTTTGAGAGCACCCTCCACCTGGTGGAGAGTGCAGTATATAGCAGGTAGCGCTCTTCCAAACACCCGAAGGTGCTTCACTGAGGGCTGCGCGCTCACTCCGAACATTAGCTCTTCCCCTCCTATTGCCAAGGAGTCTTTACTATGATCGGACGGGGGTAAGAGTTGCCTTGGGGCCTCCTCTGGAAGTTGATGACCTCCCTGACCCCCGTAGCACAGGCTATTCCCCCCTCCTTGCCCAAAGAGCTCTTCCCGGAACGCCTTTACAGGTCCTCCCTGAAGCCAACACTGCCTGCAGGTCTCCGTTAACCAACGGACCCTCATCTGAGCCTGCAACACTACCCTGTTGTGAAGTATGTCCACAAGAAAGCTCCATCTGCGGATCTTCCTTGCTTCCTGCAAAAGCGTGAGAACTCGGTTGAGTCAAACTCACCCCGAAACCTGTCCTCAACACCTTGATCCACCTCCGTCAACTTTTCCAAGCTGGCCTTCGACAAATGCGGGTTGGCTTGAACTCCATGAAACAATCTCCTCTGCGCCCTACCATCAGCTACTCGAAGAAAGGGGGGCTTCGGGTCAATTCATCTTGAAAGCCCTCCTTACCCAAGTATAGGCCATCTGGAGAATAGTCATCAACCAATATCATCATGAACCTGCTGCCTCCAAGACTCCTCTTGGAACCGTGTCTACGTAGCGGTCCCACCAGAGCACAATCCTCGGACAACCCTGCCTTATCAAGAAGATGGTACATTAGGACTCCTGGCTTGTGCTTTTGGAGGTCGACCATGAAGCGAGCTGGAGCTCCACTTTCCTGACTCAAGTCCCGCACACCCATAGATCGACCATCGCCATAGGATGACAATCTAGGCAAGCCTCTTACGAGTCTTCTTTCCGCCATTGCTCCTTCAGCTTGTCCATCCAAAGAGGCTACATGCCCCAGGCATCTTCATGCCAGATGGAGCTGCACTATCATTGGCATCCAGCCGATCAGATCCAGAACTGCAGTTGAAGTCCCAACTGGACGGGGTTCTTCTCCTTCCTCCCTATAGTAAGCCTGTCTGGCTACTTCGAACCCATCGGGAACGGGAGCAAGACAACCTTGATCACTCCTTCCGAAGATGACCTTGCTGCTTGCATTTATAGCACCGTGGTCCTTCCTTCCTCTTCCTGGGAGGGTGGCACTCGCCGGGCTAGGAGAAACACTCCTTTCTTCCTGATATGAAGTAGAGGTCTCGCTCGACCCTATCATCAGCAGCAACCTCCTTCCCGGGCCTTCTTCCTGGTGCAACTTCCATCAAGGGAAGTCCAGACCCGCTGGGGTCATCTCGCAGCTGACCGACATCCACTGGGATGTGACTCGTCCAGGGGGGGAGCTAGCTCTTGGGGGGTCGGGGTGAGATCACCTGCTTGAGAGCATGACTCCGCTTGCGCATTCCATGATGCCTTCTGGATGGAGGCCATGAAGCTCTTGCATCCCTATAAAGGGTCTTGGGTTGGGGAGCATTGCCAGCAGTATCCTCTTGTCTTCCTGCTTCGCATACACCTCCCAAAGGTCCTCGCCAAGAGAAGCTCTTCTGTGTACAGGTCACTTCCACCGTTCACAGTTCGCCTCTGTAAGAAGATCAATACCAAGACAACTTGCATCCTCCACTGCCATGGTTCTACCACTGGAGTTTCCTCTTCAGAAGAGCAACTACTTCCATTGAGCATTGCTTGACCACTCCAACAACCTCCCTCTGAGGAATACCATGTTAAAATTCAACAAACCCTCGCAGACGCCCCCTTGGAGGTCCCACCCTGCTGAAAATTCAACAAACCGAAGGCTACCTGAATACGCCTTCACTCCCTAGCCAATGCTCGAGCTGGGTGCCTGAAAGTTTTCCCGGATCGTGGAGTTAACAGTGGTTATCTCAACAAAGCAGTAACAACCAGCAACACATGCAGCACAAGGGGGTTCTTTATTGATCAAGAGCAAACTTCTTTACAAGGCGACATGACCCATACATGGCGAGACATGCTTCACCAAGGAAACCGCAACACCGGGAGAGCAAAGAGACAGTTACAAAACATCCGGGGGCAAAAACGGTAAGCCGCGCAAGGACTCATCAAGGGGGCAAGCCGCCGACCTACTGCTGTGGAGTCCGCTCAGTCCGCCAGGTCGCCAGACCGCAGGGCGGGCGAGACCCAAGCCGCGCGGACTCACCCTTACTCCAATGCTTAGCTCTTCACCGCGGGGCGGTCTGCAGACGCCGCCAGACCGGGCACAAGGTCTGCGTCACCGAATGGAACAGTCCGCCTGATGCAGGCGACCTCCCCCGGGCCGGTCTCGAACCCCGAACCAAGTCGCCAAAGAGAAGACCGCCTGGTCTCGCTATCCGCGACCTGCTGTTTACCGCGGGCTGTTGCTTAACCGCAGAGTCCGCACTGTCCCTGACCGCAATCAGAGCCAAGTCCTGGCTTTCCAGCGCTATCCGCACAACCTGCACAGCACAACCGGGTCAACTCTCTATCCGCGCGGACACAAAGTCCAGACCGCAGCAACTTACGCGAGCTCAATTACTGTTCACTTACTTCGGTCCAGGTTCCTCTGGTTGGTTGTTCCTGATGTGACATGGGTCCTATTTATAGGCACGACGATGAGTATGGTCACCGCCCTTCCCGATAGGATAACCGCCACAACCCGCAGCAAGAACATAGTGTGTCCGCCAGCCCGCGGACACACAATCCAGTCCGCCGCTCCTGTGCAGATAGCCAGTCCGCCCCAGCTTCTCCAAGGCCGGACTCCAATATCCAGTCCGCCTTGCCGCCAGAGACCAAGCCAGGACCACCACAGCCGGACTCCACAACAGCCGTATCCGTCATTCTGCGGACAAGGCATCAGCCCGCAAAAACCCGAGCCCGCAACCGCGCCATCAAGGCACCTGCCGGACTCATTCGCGGATACCCGGCTATCGTCCGCATATCCCAAAAACCATTACCTCAACTCCAAGGCACCTCCGGACTTAGCGGACACGCCAATCCAGTCCGCTAACAGCAGACCCCAGTCCGCGTATACAGCGAACTCCAGTCCGCTTCCCTGAGTCCATAACCTCATCACAAGGCTCAACGGACTCAGCGGACTCCGGCTCCAGTCCGCACGCTCCTGCACAAGCAATTCTCCAGTCCGCATTTCCCAAGGTACGGTAGCCTAAACTTTTAAGGCAACTGCACTTCTACTACGCTTGGCGGACTGAGAAACCAGCCCGCGCTCCACTGCGCGATCTCCCCGGACTGAGCCTCCTGGACTTGGTTCAATTCCCACCAAGTCCAGCCCACTGGCCGCAAGGGCCAGTCCGCACTTACAGGCGGACACTGGATCTAGCCCGCCATACCGGGCGACCTCCAGTTCCTGTCCGCGCTGACCGGCGGTCTCCACGGCTTCCACTTGCCGCTTCACTAGAGCAAGACCAAGGCATCTGCCAAACGGTCTGCCGAGCTCCAGTTCTTCAGTCCGCTTCAAGCCGGACTCCGCGGATAAAAAATGCATTCCTATTCGCCCGTTACTTCCTGGGAGTAAGCCGCCTGCTGAGCATACACTGGCCTGTCAGACCGCCGCTGCTGTCCGCGTAGTCCGCGCGAACAGACCGCCCAGGCCGCCACAGAGCAAACCGCCTGCAACATCCCTGCCGACCTAGCAGTCCGCCAACCCAGTCCGCGTAGTCTGCGCGGATAGGTTTCCCAAGCCTTCCATTCACCCACTTTCACTTCACAGAATTCAACAATATGGATCCTTTCTCGCCATTGTGCCCTATCCACAATGGCGACAAAAAAATGGACCAATGTCCCCTGATAAATCTAACCCAAATCCACTAGTAAATCTCACTAATGAACGTACATTATATGCACCATATCTCTTAGGGGTCTGCAAAAAATAAAAAAATACCAATAACCATACCGAACCCGAATCGAACGGAGCAGTTCGGGTCGGTTTTCATGGGTCCGGGTTCTGTTCCGGATTTACAAAACTTATAACTGATTAGTTCGATATGGTTCTCGGTTTTTTTGCTCGGGTACCCAAGAACCAATTATTAAAATTAGACATATGAATTTCTGGAGGTAGCAAAATAAATTTGGATTCAATTAAATTATTATTTTGTGTGATTCACTGTGAGTATTTTTTGTAATTATTGAATTTATATCCAACTATATATCGTTTGAAAATTTTCTTTAAGATAAAATTTTTTGATTTTATAAATTTTTATTTAATCATTAGTAATGCTTACATGTACAAGAGTATACAAAAAAAGAAAGTCAGAGTAGAACCGAGAGCCCAGAATCGAACCGAGCTTTACGGTTCGAATCTGGTTCAATACTTTGGGCACAAGAATCTGTTCTGATGAGTCGGCTCTTGATTTGGGGTGAAATCGTTTCGACCCGAACTGAGTTACTCTCCAAATATCCGTGATACTATATATGAATATATCCCAACCAGAGCGACACAATAAATGTAAATCACAAGGGAAGAGGAAATTCAAATATTACAGTAGACACCAAGTTTTTCAAAAACGGACCGAACCGGCCGGTCCGACCGTTTGAACCGCGGACCGGACACACAGCCGGTCCGGTCCAGGTAAGAAACCGCCTTCATCCGCGGACCGCAAAACCGGGGAACCGGGCGGGCCAAAGCCCACAAATTTAAATGAGGGAAAATTCATAACCGTGGGGTTTCGAACCAGGTCATTCTCTAACTCAAAAGTGAAGTTGACCACTGAACCATTTGATTTTTGTTATTTTAACTTGTATTATATTATATGAATATAAATATTAATGTATTTATAAAATAATCATATATATAGAATTATATAAATATACATTAAATATTTCTTAGATATATTATTATAATAAATTATTAAATTATCTTTTAAAAATTAAAATTTATGATACATTTAGGTTCCCTTCGGAGCGACCCCTGCTCTCACTAGATGGATGAGTCGAATGTGCCTCGGTAGTAAGCTCTTGTCCCGAGATGATATCCTCATCCAGGCTCCCACTAGATGGATGGGTCGAATGTGTCTCGGTGGCGAGAAAGTTCCAACCCCGGAAGGATCTTGTTGGGTTTTAGGGATGACACAATATTTGTGCATGCAGCGGAAAAAGAACAAAAAAAACCCAAACGAGTTCGGATCTAGCAATATTCATGAATCAAGAAGTAAAACATGTTCTAATAAAAATTACTTTTGAGGGATTGAGTCAGAACTCAACTTAGATGCTCCAAAAAAATCAGGCCGGCCACACAGCGGCTAGAGTCTTGAGCGCAGAAAGTATATTCGCGCCTCTACAGTAATCCACACGATCGGGAGTACCACCAGCAACTTGTCACACAAGCTATAGGTTGGGAGAGGACACTCAGCGTCTCCACAGACTGCTAGATCTGTTGTAGGAGAGGCGGCGGCGACACTCACCGGGATCGGGATCGGAATCGGCGACAGGATTGGCGGAACACTTCCGTCGGGTTTCTAGGTTTTCTTCTTATCGCACAGTAGCGGCTCGTGTGCGGAAAGAAAGCAATCGTCCCCAGAAAACCCTAAAACATCTTATTTATATCTCAGGAGATAGATTCAGCAAGTCAACATTTGACTTAGCACGGACATTCGTCGAACTCAGCTAAACGAACAATTCGCCAAACTCAGCTCGACGAAATCTGCGCCAAAGGCCAGAACGTCGAACGCATTCGTCGAACTCAGCTCGACGAAATCTGCGCCAAAGGCTAGAACGTCGAACTAGATTCGTCGAACTCAGCTCGATGAAATTTGCGCCAAAGGCCAAAACGTCGAACCGGTTTCGTCCAACTCTGTTCGACGAAATCTGCGTCAAAGGCCAGAACATCGAACTGGATTCGTCGAACTCAGCTCGACGAAATCTGCGCCAAAGGCCAGAACGTCGAACTGGATTCCTCGAACTTAGCTCGACGAGATCTGCGCCGCATGCTAGAATGCCAAACTTCATTCGTCGAACGGATTCGTCGAACGGCGTTGAGTGAATACAATACACTCAACGTCTAAGAGACAGATTCGCCAGGTAAACTCTTTACTCGAGAAGGCGTGGAGTGGACTCGACGCACTCAACGCTTAAGTGTGACAGTCAACGCACTCAACGCTAACAACCGCAGAGTTAACACTTAACCCACGAAAGCGCTGAGTGGACTGAACGCTCTCAACGCTTTAAGCTCGATGGCATTGAGTGAGTTAAACACACTCAACGCTTTATGTCTTAGAATCTTTTACAACCTCTACGACGTTGAGCGACTAAATACACTCAAACGATTTCAGCCCGATGGCGTTAAGTGAGCTAAACACACTCAACGCCAAATGCCTTAAAATATTTTCAGCCCCCTTTTTCAATATCTTTCAACTCATCATATGAGCTAAATAGTACATATCCAATCTCCCAATTTCTCCACAATCTTTTGTGTGATTCTGATAGTCTCATACTGAGTTGGCAGTGAGGCCACATGCTTGATCACTTTCAGATCACTATGGTTGCACCAACAATCTCCCACTTGATCTAGAAAGTATCAAACAAAAGCTTCACAAACAATGAGCAATACATCATTGCTTCCCAAACAATAAGAGTTTATAAAACTCAAAAGTCATTGTGACCAATGTTACAGTGTTGTCATGCCCCTTCGTCCCTTACATCCGGATAGAACTAGTGATATAGACCGTGTCACCCTCATAAATGTTCAATTCAATTTTCTTGATTTAGAATGTACTTGCATAAAATTTATGAGTCCAATATCATATATTAACTCAACCAAGCATGATCATGCACACTCAACGCCAAATACCTTAAAATATTTTCAGCCCCTTTTTCAATATCCTTCAACTCATCATATAAGCTAAATAGTACAAATCTAATATCCCAATTTCTCCACAATCTTTTGTGTGACCCTAATAGGCTCATAATGAGTTAGTAGTGAGGTCACATGCTTGATCACTTCCAGATCACTATGGTTGCACCAACAGTTCTCCTCATCCAGGCTCCCACTAGCAGGATGGGTAGAATGTGTCGTGGTAGTAAGCTCCTGTCACGAGAGTATCTCCTCATCCAGGCTCCCACTAGCTAGATGGGTTGAATGTGCCTCGGTGGCGAGAAGGTTCCAACCCGAGAGGATCTCTTCATCCAGACTCTCACTAGCTGGATGGGTCGAATGTGCCTCGGTAGTAAGCTCTTGTCCCGAGAGAATATCCTCATCCAGGTTTCCACTAGCTGGATGGGTCGAATGTGCCTTGGTGGCGAGAAGGTTTCAACCCTGAGAGGATCTCCTCATCCAGGCTCCCACTAGCTGGATGAGTCGAATGTGCCTCGGTAGTAAGCTCTTGTCCCAAGAGGATCTCCTCACTCAGGATCCCACTAGCTGGATGGGTCAAATGTGCCTCGGTAGTAAGCTCTTGTCCTGAGAGGATCTCCTCACCCAGGCTCCCACTAGCTGGATGGGTCGAATGTGCCTCGGTGGCGAGTAACTTCCAACTTCGAGAGAATCTCCTCATCCAGGCTCCCACTAGTTGGATGTGTCGAATATGCCTTGGTGACGAGTAAGTTCCAACCCCCCAGGGGATCTCATCACCCATGCTTCCATTAGCTGGCATGGCAGGTTGACCCCTCGGGGAGGTTAAGTGAATTCTACCCAGAGGGGATCTCGCCACCCAGTCTCTCATTAGCTGACATGACAGTTTGACCCCTCGAAGAGGCCAGATATTTTCGATCGCGAGAGAGCTACACTCAGCGAATACGTTGGGTTGGATGTTTCTTTCCGAGCATGGAACTCGCTCGAAAAGAGTGGGGATTGTGTACAACCTCGTATTCGCGGAATGGGGTCCCCTGGCAGGCGCGATGCTTGATACACATTTATAAGTTTTTTCGAGGGTTTTGCACTATTGGAGTCAAATTTATGGTTAATCTGCATAATATACTAGTAGAGAAGGAAAAATTTGCATAGCTTGCTAATGCTTGGTGTATCTTCTAAGGGAGGATGCAACGCGAGCCCGACACCCGCCTCGTCCTTCTCTTAGGGGGGCGGGTGCGGCGCGAGACCGACACCCGCCCCGACCTCCTCTCAGGGGTGTGGGTGCGGCGCGAGCCCGACACCCGCCCCGACCTCCTATCGGGGGGGGGGGGGGTGGTGCAGCGCGAGCCCGGCACCCACCCCGGCCTCCTCTCAAGGGGGGGGGGCGAGTGCGGTGGGAGCCCGGCACCCGCCCCGGCCTCCTCTCGGGGGGGGGGGGGGAGGGGGGCGAGCCCGACACCCGCCCTGGCTTCCTCTCAGTGGGCGGGTGCGGCACAAGCCGACTTCTCCCTGACCTTCTCCCATAGGGCCTCGCCCGACGACATTGTGTGGTTCTCGCCCAACCTAGTGCTCGTCCGGCTTGAGCAGCTCGCTCGGCTTGAGCAACTCGCCCATCTTGAGCAGCTCGCCCAGTTTGAGGGTCTGCTATTTTGCCCATAGTGGGCTGCGAATAGCTATTCAGAACAACAGAGTTTGGCTGTTGGCAGACCAGCCCCGAGGTATTTCAGTAATTTCAGAGCGGCAGGATTGCGCTATTGGCAGGCCATCCCCAAAAATCTATAAATAGACTGTTGGGGTGCCTTGGAGAGGGATGTAGTTTTTCACCACTCCTCATCCTATTCCTTCATCCTCCAAGACACCTAACTCAGCATTTGCTAGGGAGGGGGAAATTTCAAAGTCTTCCGGGTGTGAGGTGGAACCTCCGCGCTAGAGTCAAGGGTCATTTCCCAAATTTAGGTCTCTCAACAAGGGACGGCTTGAGAGAAGTAGGTGTGAGTTGCACCCTAGGTCCAAACTCTAGATGAAGCCAAATCTCGGTTCTAACATGCAGCTTTTGCAAGAGGGAGGGGCGGGGCAAGGAAGGGTGATCAGAATTCAGGAGAGAGAGTGAAGGAGGAGAATTTAATATTTCTACTATTTACGGTCCACCCCTCACTCAATTTAACGACCAAAAATTATTTGAAGGATATCAAATATTACACCGTGCAAATACAACGACAGATATAGATTATAAAATTAAAGAGTTAGACTTTGTTTGGCGCAGCTGCAGCGACTGAAGAAGCAGTTGTGGGAAGAATTAGTGGAATAATCAGCTGTTTTGCAAAGTGATGACAGAATCTATGAATCTGTTTGGAAGAACAGCTGTTGCTGTGTTGTTTCAAACAAAGAAGTTGTTAAGGTGTTCGACAAAACAACTGTGCGTTTTAAACATCATTTTTTTGAAATTAGAGATAAGTAACAATTAATTAAAATAAAAGGCTTAGGGTACATATTAAGCACTAAGACTCCGAATTTGTCGTTATTCCACCGTCATTTGATATGCTCATATACCGGACCTACCGTACACAACAATCCAATGAAAAAACAGAAAATAGCAATTAAGTTGAATTGAATTCGAATATTATGATTTTAAAAAGGTATGATTCATGAAAGACAACATGCAGTTTACAAATCCAAACTTTGACCTCACAGGCTGATACATCTATTGCTTTATTCTGCAACTCTCCTATTCCATTCTCTTTTTTGTATGTGCCAAAGTTGAGCAAATGGATATACCCTAAACAATGCTTCTCTTTCAAAAAAATAAAGCTACTACAGAAATCTAGGCAAGCTAGGGAGATTGGAGGACGAAGAAGACCACCTCAAATGGTGGTCTTTTGGAGGCTCCTGATCGGAGAAGCATCACTGGAATAGGGTGACAATGCTCTGATTCTCCTCTCCGATACCCTAATGTTATTGTAGCAAGTTGCGGGAATGGCGAAGAATGGAAGGAGCAAGGGTTCAGGATTGGGAGAAGCGTGAGTATCAGACGCGAAAAGGGAGAGACAGGCGAAAATCGCTGTGGAGAAAGCGATTTCTGTAGTCGCAATAATATTTCACGACTCCAGAATCCCTATTATCGCGACTAGAGGGCAGCAGCGACTCCCACCGCTCTCCCAGTGCTAGCCTTGAAATAATTTGGCGGGACGGTGTGAAAATCAGTGATGTGCTGCTCCCAAAACGCCCCGCCAAATAGAGCCTTGCTCATTCGTCATTCCGCACATAATAAGGCGGATGTATTATGACTTCATTTGTTTTAGCGGTGGCGGGTCGATCCGGAGGGTGAAAACAAAGAGTTTGAACCGGAGGGGGGAGGTGGCTGCTCCAAAGAGAGCTTTTTGGGGAGTTTCTCAAGGCGGGCGGGCGGGTGGAAACGGAGCAAACGACGACAGAGGTTCTTTTTTTTACCTCCTTTCCTACGGTGTTTGCTCAAAACAGAGTTGCGAAACGCCTAAACAAATAGAGTCAATGTATTTATGTATCCTGGAACGGACTCCAAATGCAGCCGTGAGCCGGTTTGAATAACTCCGGCGGAATCCGCTCAGTGTTTTTAATCACAGATTTCTCCGTGACATTCACCGTTTTTCTCCTCCCTCCCTGGCCCGCCAAAACCCTAATCCGTTAAAATTTTGCCGCTCGATTCGCGGCTTGAGTTTTCAGTTTATCGCGAAGAAGCTCCTGGTGGATTTGGATTGTGTGATACCGGTTTAGCGCCCGAAGTTCTTGGGATCAGAAATCGGACATGGAGCCTACGGAGAAGGAGCTGGAGGGTCGGCTGAAGAACCTCGGGATCAGGCTCGCTTCTCCGCCTTCTGGTGTCGACGAGCTGCTTCGTATTCTTGATGTTAGTGCCAGACCTATGATTCCTTTCCAAAATTCTCTCCGTGTATTTCTGCATTCCTATATCTGCTTCTATTGGGCAGCACGGGGAAATGCGGATGACTAGGTGGCATGCATTGCTACTTTACTTAATCTGCAGTAATCTTTGCTATGATTGTTGAAACTTGAAAGGAACTGGTTGAGCAGTAATTGGGAAGTTCCTACAATAGGGTTCAAGGTTGTTAAGCAGACTCCATAACTGGAGTGGACATGAAAATCTTTGCTGCGGTTGTTGAAAGGAATCTGTTGAACAGTAATTTGGAATTTCGTGCAATATGTTTAAGATTGCTATTAAGCAGATGCCATTACCGGAGTGGACAAGAATATTTCAACGTTGGTGTCTGATAATGCTCTCCTGATGGATTTGAAGCAATATTTAGGTCTATTTGTATGGGAATACATTCCCCGCTACAGTGGGAATATATCATCATAGGATGTATATTCCAAGCTTTGCTATTTTATTGAACCTTCGAGTAGCTGAACTGAATAGTCAGGGATGATTGTTATGTTTTTTGATTTTATTAAGTACAGTGTACATGCTATAACTGGTGATACCGAGAAGAGGCCCCGAGTAGTCAAAGTTGGATAACATTTGAAGAAGTTTGTTGGTTTGGTCTAACTAATCAGAAAAAGACACTAAAACGATGACTATGTGTACACGGTCTGAGTTTTTTTTACCTATTAAAATCACATACAATTTTACATAGAACGCACTTCCATATCATATATGTTCTCAATCATGAATTTTCTAGCTAAGGTAGGAGTTTAAAATAAAGTACTTTATTTTAAGGTAGGAGTCCCCCCAATTTTCTAGCTAAGGTAGGAGCTTTTTTGTATCAATAATCATTTTTATGAATTCTATCCATTTCTTATAGCCCTCTACCAATTTTATATATTTGGTATAGATATGGAAGCTGTAATTTTGAAAACAAAAACTTGTTAAATATCTTCAACCGGTGACTATTATTATTAGATATGTTTTTAATAAGAGTTATCTTTATCAACACTGTTCATCAAATTGTAGTCTGGACTCAATTTGTACAACTCATTAAATGCAGAAAACATTCTTATTTTGCTAATGAACCATTTACTCATTGGTTATTTGATTATGATTAATGGAGTTTTTTCTGTAACTAAATTTCGATACGAAAGCTTTTCGTTATTCTTTGCAAAATATTCTCAATACATTTTCATGCATTTTTGTAGATCTCTTCTGGCTTAATGATTATTGTTCTATGAAAATTTAGGAAATTCAACTCTTTATTGGATGGTTTGAGCCATTTAAGGTATCTTTTGTTTGTAAATGTGACTTATCTTGATTGACAAGCATTATATTCGCCTATATGTGAATGCTCTTGATTACTAAATTTATGGGTGGATAAAATGTTATTGTCATATGGAGATCATTTCGTGAGAGATTTTATTTTAGTGAAATTATTGAGACTTGGATAATTATTAGCTTTATCCAAACTAGTCGTGGTTGGCTTTATTCATTCTCATATTCCATTTTTTCATATTTATTGTGGCATGAGGTGCTAAAGCTATGCAACACAAATATTTTGAATAACTCTTATCCATATTGCCATTGTTTTATTGTTTGTAGCAGCTATAGTTTATCAAAGATATTAAGAAGCTTGTGGATTACTCAATAATTTGGATTGAAAGATGAAATATTGATGAGATTTTGTGCCGACTTAAGTTGTTCATGCCAATTATTATATTTTGTTATTTTCGGTTTTAGTTTGAGTTGTGGTTTAAGTGATATTCTTGGTTTTACATATATAAAGTGTAGATGTAGAAACAAGCCTTTCGATTGTTTATGCTTGTAAACACTGTTGTCATATTGTCCACTTTATTATACATGCTTCAATACCGTTGAATGTGCACTTTTAATGATTTCAATGTTGGTTTATGGTTCTGAAATTTCAGCAAACTGAAATCTATTTATCAAGGGTGGAGCAATCTCCATCGACATCAATGTCTGATGCACTCGTCCCTGTAATGAATTCGTTGACCACCAACGAACTCTTAAATCATCCAGAGGAAATGTTAAAGTGTTTGTGGCAGCTTGCATTAATGAAATCACTAGAATAACAGCTCCTGATGCTCCTTATAGCGATTCTTTGATGAAGGTTTGTTAATGATTTTTATTTTTGAACCATTTTTCTTGTAATTTTGATACATGAAAATAAAATTTAACTATTTACCTGCATTACTATAAACACTGGTGGTTTTGTTTACATTCAGGATATATTTACTGTGATTGTGGATGTCTTTGGAAAATTGGATGATATATCAGGAGGACTCTCATATTCTAAGAAGATTTCAATTCTTGAAACTGTGGCAAAAGTTCGTTCCTGTGTTGTAATGCTGGATCTTGAATGCGATGATTTGATTCTACAAATGTTCAAACATTTCCTAAAGAGCATACGGTAAACTTGACCTTGTTTTGAAAATTTTTTTTTGATGTTCAAAAATGTTTTCTTCGTCCTTAGTAATCATAAACCCCGAGACTTGTTTTAATGTATTTCTCTTATGCATACATTTATTTGTTACTGCATGTGCTTGACATTGATATACTACTGTCTTTTTAGACCTCCGATGCATCCAATTAAGGATAATACAAATATTTCCCTAATACAAATATTTTGTGAAGATACTGAATTGGTTAAGCTCGGTTGATTTGGTTAGTGCATGCACAAAAGCCAGCATATTTAATCCCTAATTCCTTCTGAAAATGCATAGACCTCATTTGTGTGTCGACATATTCTTTGCATCGGCCTCATCCAAGTTCCAAGAGCCAGTTCCAAGAGCCGCACCGACCTCATCCAAGATCCAAGCTGTATGTCGGTCTCTTCCAGCACCGACAATTATCATTTTTACCCAAGACAATTTGGTTGTTTTTGGCTCCTTTTTCCGGGTTGTTCACCTCATCAACAATTCTCTTATGTATTCCTTTCTCTGCCTATCCTGATTGTCTCATGCGTCATCTATTATTGTTTTTTGTCCAGTCGCCAATGACCCTAAGCACAACTCCCTTCACGCATTCTCCGGACGCCCCGTCTTCGTTAATGTTCAACAACATAATCAACTACACAACATCTTGGATTGTTTTAATGAACATTATCCCGATGAACAATTTTCCATTTAAGTATCTATTACCACCGTGACATTTGGCTGTACTAATTGCCTAGCCTATCCTTTCACCCTTTGACAATAATCGTTCCTTGGCCACATAAATGGTGTTATATTGTAGTCCTACTTAGGAGAAATGGGACTCAAACGAGTTTGTGGCGATGTCTTGGTTTCTTAATTTTCTAGACATTGATATAACATAATTACGCCCTTGGACATTGCATTTGAGATTTAGGCTCAAATTAAAGCCACATACTCTTACCAAGTAAATTGTACTCAAGAGTATCAACTCCAATTTCAGATTGCACGTGCAACTCAAAGGGAGTATCTAGACCAGTACTAAGAATTTATCAACCTACATATAAAGTGTTGAAGCCGGGAAAATCCCTACTCCAAAATTTGGATCAAGTCAGCCTAATGTTACTGATACTGCGATCGAACTCCACGGCCCGGACAGCTAAAACAAGAGAGAGAAAATGACTATAAGCACACCCCAAGTGCTCCAGCAGGGAGGTCCCACCACGTACCTGGAAGTTTAAGAGAAACTTCCCCTCCGCAACCAAAAGCTGGGCGAGGTACTAGACAGACATGGACTTGGCGAGTATCCACTTGGGGGGACCTCAACCTCTTTCAAAAGTCCTTTTCCAGTACCCTTTGGAGGGCTATTTATAGAGAAATCCTCGGGGTGGGGGGATAGACAAGTATCCTGCCTCTGCTAGAGAGTTACAAGGGCTACTCGCGAGGTACTCGCCTCGGCTCGCCCAAGCTCGCCTCGGCTCGCCCAAGCTCGCCTCGGCTCGCCCAAGCTCGCCTCGGCTCGCCCAAGCTCGCCTCTGCTCGCCCAAGCTCGCCTCTGATCCCCTCTCCTCGTGGCGAGGTCTACGAATAGCCGTCTCCTTGGACATCTCTGATCTCGACGAATTACGGGTTATACATAAAGCTTAATTATTTTGATCTAACTCTGGGATGTGCCGATGAAATGGAGGTGAGTCATGATAAAGAGGATCATCATTGGGTATTTGCGTACCTTCACAGTTTGAATTAATAATTTGATTTTATTTGAGTGCATATATTAGGACAACAACATATTGCCGTCAGGTATAAACCTCTTGATGTAGGGTAGGTTGTGGAGTGAACTCCTAAAACATTTGCTAGTGACGTGGGGAATGGACTCACCTAACCAATGACTATATGCGAGATGAAATTAATCAGGCGTTAAATTAATTTAAGGAACAAATCAACATATGAATCAATGCATTCATTTTGAGCAAGAGAAACGATTTCTATTCAGCAATTTAGGCAATAGCGTTCCTCCGCACGGAGGGCTAATTTAAGCGCGCGGCGAATGAAGCGTCCTGCAATGCAAGAGATTCACAGGCGAAAATAACGTGCTATAATTCCGTCGAACACAAGATCCACAACGTGCACAACATATATTAAACCATCAACAATAAAATCCACATAAACAAGTACAAAGCGCTGAATTAAAATTCGGGCTGCAGGAAATCTGTAGATCTGAAATTTCGGAGGCTTGGATGGACTTCCGGGTGGTGTGGAGACGAGATCGGGCGAGGGGAAAGGTGGATCCACGTGGGGGAATGACAGGGGCTGCTGTTTGTGGGGGGAAGGGGGCGGTTTTGGTCGGCTGGGCTGGATCCAGTGGGATCAGCCCAGATCTGGGCGGCTGGATGCTGGCGGGTTGCTGGGGGGGCAGCGGTGTGGGCCGGAGGGGCCTTTGCGGGGGCTGCTGGTGGGGGAGAGGAGGGTGGCAGTAGGAGGTTGTGGGACCAGCGGCGTGGGGCTTGCAAGGGGGAAAGAGGGAGGAGCGGTGGGCTGTCTGGGGGTTTTAGGGTGGTCGGCGGTTAGGAGTGCTAAGGGAAGGGGCTGGCGGCTAGATCCGGCAAGGAAGAGGGCGGGGCTGCTTGGTAGAGGAAGAATGACACGAGGAAAGAAGGAATCTTACCCAAGGAGTCGGCAACAAGGGGCTCCACGGCGTCGACACCGCGGAATGACCACCGGAAGCGAAGAAGATGATCTTCTCCTAACTTCAGCAATCATATTCCTACAGCCCTAACACATATATTTATAGGAGAATGGAATTAGGGCAACCGGAATCGACGGCTATGATTGGCCGGCGGTTCCGATCCCATAAGTACATGAAATAAAATCCAAAATATAAAATGTCATATATGAAACTGAGTCGAAACGACGAGCCGGACACATCCGCGGTGGCGGATCGCCGGTCCGATCAAGCCCGTCGGCGCGAATATACGAAGGTGGGGCCCGCCATGCGCCGAGATGCGCCCGATGGTCCCCCATCAACTCCCCCCGACTGAAAAGCTTTCATCTCCGATGAATGGAGACGATCGTACTGTAGTCGAAGTCCGGGAGCGAGTTGATCAAGCTCAGCAGCAGCAATCCAAGTATCGTCGGAAGAAGAACGTCCAAACCAGCGAACCAAGTAGCGGCACACGGGTCCGTCAGTGGAAGGGACGAACTCATGTGCAATGATCTCTGTAATCTGCTCGACCCTCAGCTCTCGGGAGAAGTGGTCCGGTGATGGTGGTGGTGCCACAGGTGAAGCCACAGGTGGTGAACTCCGGGGGAAGTGGGAGTCAAGGGGAGGCTGGGTGGTGGGAGAACGGGGTGGTGGTAGAGGCTCGGGGGGGCCGCCAAGGTAGGGATCGGGGTACTCGTGGGGTGGAAAGTAAGGTGTCAGGTCCTCAATATTGAACACAGGGTGGATACCCATGCTCGCAGGAATGTCCAACTCGTAAGCATTCAACCCGATCCGCCTCAAAACAGTGTAGGGCCCAATTCGCCTGGCGCTCAGTTTCTTAGCAGGCCCCTGAGGGAGCCGCTCCGCACGAACTCGCACCATCACCTGTTCGCCAACCAGAAAATGTTTCTCCCGCCTATGTCTGTCTGCTAGTTCTTTATAATGTTCGTTGCTTAAATTGATTTTACGCCTGATAGACTCATGCAACTCATGCAAGTGACGTGTGAAGGACTCAGCAGACTCACTAGGACGTGACTCAGTCGGGACTGGTAGAAGATCAATAGGCTTCCTAGGGTCATAACCTGACACTACCTGAAACGGGCTCAGGCCAGTCGACCTATTGATGGAACTATTGTATGCAAACTCCGCTATAGGGAGCACCGAGTCCCAACTAGAGGCGTGCTCTCCAACTAGACATCTCAGCAGGCTACCTAAACTTCTATTCACTACCTCGGTTTGACCGTCCGTCTGAGGGTGGTATGCGGATGAGAACTTAAGAGTAGTTCCTGTTTTCCGCCACAACGTCTTCCAAAAATAACTAACGAACCGCACGTCCCGATCGGACACGATGGACTTTGGGAGACCGTGTAGCCTAAAGACCTCGCTCATAAATAAGGCCGCGACGTGGGGAGCATCTGCGGTCTTGCTACATGCAATAAAGTGCGCCATCTTAGAGAACCGGTCGACCACAACAAAGATAGAATCGTGTTTCCGCAGGGTGCGCGGAAGTCCCAGCACGAAGTCCATACTAATGTCCTCCCAAGGACGGTGGAGAACGGGTAAAGGAGTGTATAGACCCGTGTTCTGCTTTGTTCCCTTGGCCGTTTGGCACACACGGCAGTGTCGAACGATACGAGCTACATCTCTCTTCAGACTCGGCCAATAGAAACGATCGTCTACTATAGCAATCGACTTATCTCGCCCAAAATGGCCGGCGGCACCCCCGGCGTGTAGTTCCCAAACTAAATAGTCACGATATGAGGTATTGGGCACACACAAGCGGGAGCCCCGGAACAAGTACCTATCAATGATCCGAAACCCCTCAACAGGATCTGGAGGGTCCCTCGATAATGCGGTGTAGGTCTCAGCAAAATCTGGACAAGTGGGGTAGTCCAAAATCACCCTCTCGAACCCATCCACCTGGGCCCTCAATGTGTGAAGTAGAGAGACTCGACGACTGAGTGCGTCGGCGGGTTTGTTCTCAACACCGGCGCGATGTTTGAGAACGTAGTGGAAATCCTGTAAATACTCTACCCACTTCGCATGGCGATGACTCAGCTTCCTCTGGGAGTCGAGGTAGCGTAGAGCCTGGTGATCCGAATATAGCACAAACTCACGGGGAAGGAGGTAGTGTCTCCAATACCGCAAAGACTAGACAATAGCATAAAATTCTCGATCGTAATTCGAGTATTTTTGCTTGGCTTCATTCAGTTTCTCACTAAAGTAAGAAACCGGGTGTCCCTCTTGACTTAACACTCCTCCAATACCCACACCGATGCATCGCACGCGACCTCGAAGGCCCTACTAAAATCGGGGAGTTGCAGAACGGGGCGGACGTCAGCTTGTCCTTAATTTCTTCAAATGCTCGAGTGGCCGCGGCGGTCCACTGGAAATCTCCCTTACGCAGGCAGCTAGTAAAGGGGGCCATGATCGAGCTAAAACCCCTAACAAATCTCCTATAAAAGGTAGCCAGTCCATGAAAGCTACGAGCCTCATGAATGGTCGAAGGTACGGGCCACTCACGGATGGACTGGACCTTCTCAGGGTCAACTGACACGCCTGAGGAGGAGATAATAAATCCCAAGAAGTGGACGGACTCCGACAGGAAGGAGCACTTCTTCAGATTGATAAACAGCTTCTCCTTTCGGAGGATATCGAATAGGAGTCTCAAGTGCTCAAGGTGATCAGGTTCAGTGTGGCTATAGATCAAAATGTCGTCAAAGTAAACGACTAGGAACTTGCCCATATAGGGCCGCAGAACCTGGGTCATGACTCGCATAAACGTGCTCGGGGCGTTCGAGAGCCCAAATGGCATGACCAACCACTCATACAGACCGTCTTTCGTCTTGAACGCCGTCTTCCACTCGTCTCCCTCGCGGACCCTAATCTGGTGGTACCCGCTTCGGAGATCGATCTTCGAGAAGATCTGAGCCCCGGACATCGTGTCTAATAGGTCATCTAGACGAGGGATCGGGAAACGATACTTCACAGTAATCTTGTTGATAGCTCTACTATCAATGCACATGCGCCAACTGCCGTCCTTCTTAGGGGTAAGAAGGGCGGGGACGGCACATGGACTCAAGCTCTCGCAGATAAACTGCTTCCGAAGAAGCTCATCAACCTGCCTCTTGAGCTCAGTATGCTCAACGGGATTCATGCGATAATGTGGCAGATTGGGGAGCGAGGCCCCCGGGACTAAGTCTATAGCGTGCTGGATGTCCCGCAGAGGGGGTAACTCATCAGGGAGCTCCTCGGGCATAATGTCCGCAAACTCATCTAGTAACGGTCGCACGGCAGGGGATGACACATCGCTGGGTAACCTGGATAGCTGTCTTATCAACCCAGATGACACGATAAGGATGTGGGTGAGGCTCCGCCTTCACCTGCATACGGTCTAGACCCTTCTGGGCCACGATGTTCACGCAACTCCCGCTATCAATAGCCAACTTGCAGGGGCCGCCTGCACTCGGGAAATACGTGTAGAAAATGGTGGTGCGGCGCCAATCCTCATCAGCTCGTGGGGTATGCAGAAAGCGCCTGACCACTCCCACCTCTAACGATCGCTCAGCGTCGCTCTCCCAGCCCTCTTCAACGGTGGCAGTGATCTCCTCAGTAATCTCCACATCACCCTCTAAATCGGGCTCCTCATCCTCAATCAACAGACTACGTGTGGGGCAGTGGGCCGCCACGTGTCCTCTACCTCCGCACCTAAAACACTGTATACCCCCAGGCCTCTGGCCCTCGGTAGCGACAGCCTTCCCCTTCAAGTCAGTAGTGACTCGGGGGGATGAGGTGGCTGCAGCAGTCTGGGCGGGAGCGGGCTTCCTAAACGTTGACGAATCCGTCCGGGAAGGAAACTGCTTCGTACTAGGGGCACGAAGGTACTGCTCATACTCTAGAGCGAGCTGGAATATTTGATCTACAGTCTCCAAGCGATGGGGAATCAGCTCTCTCCGGAGATCCGAGCGGAGGCCAGCCTTGAATCGAGAGGCGGTGGCAATAGGCTCCTCCGAAATATCGCTCCTAACAACTAGCTCGTCGAATCGAGCCATATATTCGGCCACCGTAAGCGTTCCCTGACGCAAGTTCTGTAATTGCTCGAATAACTGATCCCGGTAGGACGCAGGGAGGTACTTCTCGCTCAGCCTCTGCTTCATCTCTCCCCATCTGGTGATAGGGTAATAACCGTCACGCTCTAAGGATCTCTCGACACTAATCCAATATACCTTGGCCTGCCCGACTAACTTCATCTTGGCGAGCCGGACACAACGCTCATCACTCATGTCGTACCAATCAAAATAATGATCCATGTCCAGGAGTCAATCACTAAAGGCCTTTGGATCCAGGTGACCATCGAATGTCGGGGCATCGAGGCGAATCCTACGGGTGATGTCAAAACCGCGATCACCTCTCCGCGGGTCAGGATACTCATCAGGATCGTCGTCCCGGTCATAGTCGTGCCGAGCGGGCGGGGGCCCGCGCTCACGTCGACCCGGCGGGTAATACTCGTCTCGGCGATGGTCACGGCGATCGTGTGGAGGGACATGGTCCCTCAAGCCAGGATAACGTGGCATGCGGTAATCTTCCCGCGGGGGCGGGGGTCGGCCACGTGCTGGCTCAGGATTCCGCCATGCAGGCGGGGTGGGGACTCTCACGGGGACCTCACGGTGGTAACGGTCTGCCGGTGGCGGATCATCTCTGACTCGCTGCCCGCGACGGGGAGACTCTCCCGGGTCACCCGCGATCTCATCGTCATGAAGGGAGGGGGTATCTCTAGCGTGCTCTATCAGATCTAGACGACGAGTCACCGCGGCGATATCGTGACGCACATTCTCGAACTGGGTACCCATTGCGTCAAAGCGTTCTAGAATAAGACGCTGGAAGTCGGTGGTAGCGGTACTCGAATTCGAGCCCGCTGCCCGGTCGTTGGTGACTGGTGGATCTACCATGCTTCTAAATGTCCTACCACTACGGAGCATGCACAATGACCCAACCTTGGGCTCTGATACCAACTGATGTAGGGTAGGTTGTGGAGTGAACTCCTAAAACATTTGCTAGTGACGTGGGGAATGGACTCACCTAACCAATGACTATATGCGAGATGAAATTAATCAGGCGTTAAATTAATTTAAGGAACAAATCAACATATGAATCAATGCATTCATTTTGAGCAAGAGAAACGATTTCTATTCAGCAATTTAGGCAATAGCGTTCCTCCGCACGGAGGGCTAATTTAAGCGCGCGGCGAATGAAGCGTCCTGCAATGCAAGAGATTCACAGGCGAAAATAACGTGCTATAATTCCGTCGAACACAAGATCCACAACGTGCACAACATATATTAAACCATCAACAATAAAATCCACATAAACAAGTACAAAGCGCTGAATTAAAATTCGGGCTGCAGGAAATCTGTAGATCTGAAATTTCGGAGGCTTGGATGGACTTCCGGGTGGTGTGGAGACGAGATCGGGCGAGGGAAAGGTGGATCCACGTGGGGAATGACAGGGGCTGCTGTTTGTGGGGGGAAGGGGGCGGTTTTGGTCGGCTGGGCTGGATCCAGTGGGATCAGCCCAGATCTGGGCGGCTGGATGCTGGCGGGTTGCTGGGGGGGGGGGCAGCGGTGTGGGCCGGAGGGGACTTTGCGGGGCTGCTGGTGGGGGAGAGGAGGGGTGGCGGTAGGAGGTTGTGGGACCGGCGGCGTGGGGCTTGCAAGGGGGAAAGAGGGAGGAGCGGTGGGCTGTCTGGGGGTTTTAGGGTGGTCGGCGGTTAGGAGTGCTAAGGGAAGGGGCTGGCGGCTAGATCCGGCAAGGAAGAGGGCGGGGCTGCTTGGTAGAGGAAGAATGACACGAGGAAAGAAGGAATCTTACCCAAGGAGTCGGCACCAAGGGGCTCCACGGCGTCGGCACCGCGGAATGACCACCGGAAGCGAGGAAGATGATCTTCTCCTAACTTCAGCAATCATATTCCTGCAGCCCTAACACATATATTTATAGGAGAATGGAATTAGGGCAACCGGAATCGACGGCTATGATTGGCCGGCGGTTCCGATCCCATAAGTACATGAAATAAAATCCAAAATATAAAATGTCATATATGAAACTGAGTCGAAACGACGAGCCGGACACATCCGCGGTGGCGGATCGCCGGTCCGATCAAGCCCGTCGGCGCGAATATACGAAGGTGGGGCCCGCCTTGCGCCGAGATGCGCCCGATGGTCCCCCATCACCTCTAATATATTTCAGTAATAATCAGATCACCTTTTATACTCACATCATCAAACTATCCTTCATGTCTGTTCAACCTTAGCTACATCGTAATCAAAGTTCCATTGCTTCAGATGTTTTTTGTGATTATTGACATAAACTCTGCACATGGAAAACTTGTATCAGCTACATGGTCTTTTTGCCCTAAAACCTAAGACATTGATCATATGGACGGGGAAAGGGGGAGAGGTCCTACGAGACACCAATGATCTTATTTTCATTGTACTGCCCACCTTACCAAACCTTCTATAAATACTGAAGCTGTCATATCTGACCCCTAGACAATATGTTTTTCAACTGAATAATTCCAGATTATGAAGAGGTTTATACAAAGGATGACTACTAAGGTTGAACAGTCTACACCCACTTATACTTCTCCTAATGTGCATACTCCTGAGTGATCAGTAAATCTCATGATAGTATTTTCTTGAGATTTTATCTCATATACTTAACTTTATGGGAAAGATAAATCAACCTTGTTGATGGATCTCAAATTGCCATTTTTGGTAAATGATCAATTCTGTGTAACACTACCCTCTCTTCCAAAATTTAGTTTTATTGATAGTATTACCAATATCTTCAGGTGTTCTGTTAATTTTTACCCTTCACACATTTTGTTTTAGAATGTGAGTACCAAAGCAGTCCTTGGCCCCATTAAGATGAGAGATGGATTATATAGTTTAAATGTTACCCCTTCACAGATTTTGTCTTCCTCCGCATCTCCCAACCTCGTGTTGACATAGTCAATCTGAACATATATGTACTGATTCCATGAGATGTCTTTTTGCCTTTTGTGCCTTCTAATATGTTAACAAACTTTTATTGTGATGTTTGTGAGCTACTAAGCATAAGCGGCTTTCTTGTTTTGTTACCTCATACTAAGTGATGTAGGGCATGCTAAGGGGTGCACTAATCCAATATTACTAGGGATGGAAATGAGGACCTGACATACTAATTCCTATTCTACATGCAATGCTACCACTGATGCCGACGACAAATTAGTACGAGCAACGATAATAATAAACCCACGCATTAATATTTAAAGGAGAAAAAGCATTCAGTTAGCAAATCATTTAATGACTTTACTCCGCTCGGAGGGCCAAAACAAAACACGCGACAAATGAATTCCACCTGCAAATCACAAGCGATTCGAGAATGAGCTACCCATATGAAATTTATCTAAGCAAGCATAAGATCCAAACCAATAATAATGCTGAAAATAATCGTCCAATACAACAAGTGACTCACCAAATAAGGGGTTGTCCAAGACAATGGAGATTTCGGAGAAGGAAGCGCTTTGACGACGATCTGATGTGGAATCGGAGGCGGGGGATGGAAACAAAGATGACTGAATTTGGCAATGGGAAGCGGGATCAGTCCGAAAGGGGTAGATCCGGCTATATGGAGGCGGATTCGGGCGGAGGGAGGGTTGATCCGACGGTTTGGAAGCGGATTCGGGTTTTGGGAGGTGGATCAGATTGATGTGGTGGCTGGATTTGGGCTGGAATGCGGAGATCTGGACAAAATTATGTAAGGAAGGGGATTTGGATGTGGATCCACAGACAAGGGGAGGCGATAACAAGGCTGGGCGGCGGTAGACAGTAGGGAGGCTGTCGTGGGGCTGGGAATATGGGTGGCGGCTGCTGTAGGGGGTGGGGAAGAGGTGGTGGCTGCTGTTGGGGGCGGTGGAGAGGCCGACGACTGCTGTTGGTGAGGGGGAAAGGATGGCTGCGGGCGGCTGATAGCAACAAGATATAGGGAGGGGCGGCGACTGCTATTGAAGGCTATGGAGGTGGCGGTGGAAGAATTAGAGGTGGGAAAAAGGTGGCTAGGTTTAGGTAGTACCTTGGGGAGGAAGTTGAACGCCCAATAGTCGCTAACTAGGGTTTTACAGAGTCGACACCGTGAGATGATCGTGAGATTCCGAGATTGATATCTCCAAAATCTGCAATAGCACTAAACAACACCCTTAACACTCTATTTATAATAAGGAGAAACTGTGCATCCCACCATCAACGACTATGATGACCGAAGGTGGGGTTATCCGAATACATCAAAAGAAATGCAAAAATAACAAAATAATATATGAAATCAATTCTGAACGCGGATCCGGATGAATCTGCGGAGTCAGATCAGCGATTCGATCAAGTCCTCCTTCGCGAGTACACAAACGTGAGTTCCGCCTTGCGGCGAACCCTTCCTGGTGCATGCTTGATGATTTCCCATCAACTCGCCTCACTGAAAAGCCTTCATCTCCGATGAATGGAGAGAGTCGTACTGAAGTCGAGTCTAGGGCGAGTCGATCAAGCTCTGCTGGTAGTATCCAGGTGTCATCAGCATCTGGCGGTCCTGCCGGTGTACTAAGTAACGACACAAAGACCCGTCTGGTGTAAGAACGTACTGGTGGGATCTATCTCCGTAATGCTCTGAACGCTCAACTCACGAGTGGTGGATCTTGGTGTGATCTGCGGTGTCGTGGGTGAAATCAAAGAATACGAGTCCCCAGGTGGGTGGGTATCAGAAATGGGTAAGTTGTGGTGACCATCAAACGTGGGTGGACTACGTGGGTGCTAAGACAATGTGAATGGATGCGTGGGTGGATGAGAGTCCCCACTGTTTGGGTCCACATACTTGCGAGACTCGCAGCATGGTGTCCGATCTTCAACATTAAATACCGGGTGATTACCCATACTTGCATGGATGTTAAGCCTGTAGGCATTCGTCCAATGCGACTTATGACTCAGCAGGGGCTCTTTTGCTTGTCACTTCTTAGATTTTTGGCAGGCTCCAAGGGATCCTCTTAGGGAGGATTCACACCATTACTCTTTCGCCTTCCTAAAATACTTTTTCCTGCTTGCTCATTATATCTGCTCGAGTTTTATGATTTTTATTGCTTGTAATGATCCGTTGGCGGACCGACTCATGCAACTCATGCAAATGTCGTGCAAATGATTCAACAGACTCGCTAGGGCGAGACTCTAGTGGATAGGGCTGAGCATTTTATTCGAAACTCGAAAGTCGCTCGAAAATCGTTCGAAAATTGAGCCGAATCGGAATCGTTTAAATTTAATATCGACTCAATTTGAGTCGATTCAATTTTGACTCGATCTGATTTCGAGGCGATTTCGAGC